>JACJUY010007687.1:11207-21853 GCA_014220935.1 Platorchestia sp. MABIK
TCGGCTAGATCCGACTTCGGGGGGACTGCGCGTCGGCGGCGGGGGAGGCAGATTGGATCGTCTACTGAGACGACCACCACGGAGGAAGACATGGCCCACAAGGATACTCCTCGTTAGAGGTTCGTTCGATGGCGTGCTTGACACCTGCATCTGATCCTGTATCCGATCTTGCGTTTCGCAAGCGCTTCTTGGACTACCTCTTCTTCATTACAATTTGGCTGTGCAAATTACCTTTTTTTAAGTCTAAAAAATATTATTTTTGGAAATGAGGTACCGATTTGATTATATTATTGCTTCGTAATCAGCAAGCTCACATTCAGTGTTTCCGTATTACAATAAATTGAGAATGTAAAGCTTGCCTAAATTCTTCCGCAATGATTTTATAAAATTTCAATGTTTGCCCATTTTCTCATGTAACTTTTATACGCAGGTGGGGCGCAACAGTGCGGAGCAGGCCGGTCTCGCGCCGTGTCTTGCTCTTTCCTGCGTACTCGAGACTCGCCCGGCTCACGAATTGCTCTGCTGCAATCGCTGCACCCCCACGCAGTTTTCCGAGACTTATCCCAAAATGAATTTAATTTTTCTGAGATGCTTTCTTTCAATAAAGTAAATATTAAGAGCCTTTCGGCTTCTAAGCATTAAAATGTACCGTTTTTTTACCTCAAAATTGTTAAGCAGCCAGCTTCCAAATTTATATTAGAGATTTTTTCTAAAAAATTAGAGGCGAAGGTATTTAAGAATAACCCAAATTATTGAACCGGGGTTTGGTATCGACAGGCGGTTCAAGTGTTTTGTCAGTTTGAAGACATGTAATATTGCTTTCCTATTTTTGAAATGATCACAACCGTCAGTGAGGCAAATGTGAACATCCTTACAATAGCAGGAACACAAGATGAAGTAATCAATACACAATTGAACAAGTTGCGCGCACCCGCAAAATATTCTCCTGCCTTAATACGGCAACGCGCATCTAAGATGTTATTTAAGAATACGAGGCATTAACTAAGGAAAGTAAAGAGAACAGGTTTCTTTTTCAGTATAAAATATTTTTGCACGTCGCCCTGTAATATAGACGGTGGAAAAGTGAGCTAACATAGGAATCATGTATTGCCTGAATTTAAAATATGAAGTTGCTGAAATTGGAATTGAACACTTTCAAAGTCTCAATTGAAAATTTCCAAATGTTAGAATTTTAAATCCCTGAAACAAAATTTTGCAATTCACTGATATAGTTTTCATTTTGTCCAGGATTCAGAATTTTCAGAAGTTACGCTCTTCAATGATGAGTGACGTCCTGTGGCACTAAGGGAAATTGATTTTGTGTAAGGGATGAGAATGGTGCATGAGAATTATGTAATTATAAAATCGTTATAATGCAAGTAACATAATTCCAATTGCGTAAACTACAATCCGTAAGTGATAGCTCAGAATGACTTTAAAAATTGTAAAAAGTTAAAATTTATGGAAATGCTCAACATTTTTACCTATTTTTTACTGCATGTTGCAATTCAAAATCACAAAAGATTTGAAAGTTCCAAATGATATCAAATTTACGAAGGACTTCAAAATTATGAGAAATTTAAAAATTAAAGATGCAGGCCAGCTTCAAGCAACAATTTTAAAATGAAAAAAAAAACTAATGACGTCTAGATGCTTCAATTTCATTTAAGCTCTACAAATGAACGAGGGAAGCCGAGCAAGATTCTCACAATTTATTTTATTAAAGCGTACAAAGGAAAATTAATCGCCTTCAAATTATTTTCCTTGCAGTCATATTCATTATCATAACATGGGAGGGAAAGCACATCGACATTTATCATTAATAAGGCTGGTGCATCAAAAAAACTTTTCTTTTTGATCAGAACATGCTAACAATTTTGCTATCTTTCCGCATTTCTTCAAAACTTTGCGTTGCGACTCAACTTCCTTTTAGATAAACTCACTGTAACGGATTTGCTCAGTATAATTAGGTGATTGCTCAGTGAAAAGTAACTTACAATTCCTGATTGAATATGCGAAATTATAACATTCCTCGCGCACTTCTGTGCGGAATGAGGCAGAGTGCGGCATGAAGAGCAGCACGACGTGCTCTGCATGCCTCACCGAATGCCTCTCAGTCAGAGAGTCACTTTTATTGCGCCTACCACAGGCCTTAGGCGTCAAAATCCTCCCCATTTTGATCACAAGTCTGGACATTTAAGAAAACATCTGGAGTGAAGTTTGAGATCAAAGCTTGTGTGGCTCTGCCCTCTCATACGTAGGCCCATTTTATTTCCTGGTTCTTGTCTTGTTTTGGAGTTGAGCTGTCGTTGGTAAGAAGGTGCTGGAAAAAAAACACATTTTCTAAGCGAGAAGTAACTGCAGGAGCTACATGTCCAAATACATTGTGCTGCAGTATGGGGCAATTAATTCAAAGCTGACAATTTACTTTTGTTTTACTAAGTGTAGTTGATAAAATGAGTAAAAAACAACTCTGGCGTAGATCTGTGTATCCGAAACTGCCTATGTCTATGCTCTCCTTTATTGTGTATAAATATTGTTACTTGAAGAGCATAGTTACATTATTTTAATCTTCTTTTTACTATCACCTTCGTAGGAAAACTGTTTTCCAGAAAAGATTTCCTAGTATAATTTTCAGGGACAATTTTCACTACATTCCCTACCAAACCTTCAATATTTCCCAACATCTCTTTACTTCATATCAATTGTACCTCTACTATTCTATTAAATCCAATACCCAACGTCCGTAATTCACACAGTTATGTAAAAATGACTCGAATCTTCGACAGACGGCATCGACTGATGTCTTTAGTCTACGGAGATTGCGCCGGAGATTTAACTACCTCTACCAAAAGCCCCACAACATTTAAATGTAATGTAATAATTTATCACCAGGCAGAGACATATGCTCGACAGTGATTTATTTATGTTCCAGCAAGTTCTCAAGAATATATGAAGAGGATATATATTCAAAGCTTTAAGAAATTATTCATGCGTCTGAATTTTAGAGAAGACTTTCCGTTCGTTGGGCACGCGGCTTTAAAATATGGAGATAAAGTTTATTTTTTCGATGGGACATAGAATTTAAGGGTCAAAACTTCATTCTTTTTGAGCCTATCAGCGATACGAGGACTAGTATTAAGAATATTAAATTCTGGTAAATTTTAATTTTAATTACGCTTTCAAATGACATTTTGCTTTTCGCCGCTAACTAAACAGGGAGAATAACATTTATTTGTACAGACGATACTCGCTATTTCATGTTCATCTGGGAAAAGACAGCTTTTTTCTTGTATGAGTTCTATTTTGTTCTCACATGAACACTCTTCCGCTCCCACACGAACCCCATGCACTCTCAACTACCTGAAACAATTCCTCTGACCGAAAGCTTCACTGAATGAGCAGCTTAGATATTTTGAGATTCCTTTTTATTTTAAAGGAAACCAACATGACGTGCTTCTCAGTCAGTTGAGTCACCTTGGCGAGAGGTAGCAGGTGTTCATAAATTTTCCCGAAGACTAAAGGAGTTTTGGAATGAATATGGTCATCTCTAAAGACACAACTGCCATGAGTTGCGCTGAGTGCTCCAACTGTGAAAGGAGAATATTATTTGGCCATGTTCAAATATAGTGAGATGTTTTCTTTTGAAGTAAAATATTTTAACAGAACTTTAGAACAAAGGGAAATTTCGTTCGACAAACCCACTATTTAGCAGTTACCAGTACGACTCTCCGACGTTCTGTGAGAGCGAGGTAGATGAGAGGGGATTATTTTCTACTGGATTCACAATACCACAATAACATCTTTCATCTCATTCTAAAATTAGGGACAGCAAAGTCTGAAACACTCTTCATTCTAAAAAGCTGGCAGTCGTATGGCATGGATCCGAGAAGATAATTCAATTGAAATTCTGACATAAATCGTGACTTGGAGAAAGAGAATATTCCATTACTCTGAATATTATTTGGTAAATTCAAGCGCGTCTATTTTCAGTACTCAGAGCTTATGTCTTCTGCTTCTGGAACGTTACCGAAGCGCCACGAAATTCATTGCCGGATCCCCGCCAGTGGACTCGCAAGCAAGACTCGTCGGAATGTAGGCCTAGAGTGGGGCGTAGGCCTGGCCGTCAATATGGAAATGAGGTTCTCGGCCACTAGAACATCATTGAGAGAAGCTAGATGTCTCTTCATGGCCCCTGTCAGTACTCGGACTCCTCATCCATATTTGGAGGGAGGGCAGTCTCATTTGCATGTCATCATACCAGTCCCGTACGCCATGTTTTCTGATGATCATCATCCGTTTCACTGACATGTCTCCCTTCCAGACAGGCTGAAGACTTCAGAATTTCTTGCCTGACTTTCTCAGCAGGACTCCTTCCATAAGGGGACTTACTGCCTGACATGTAATGGATCTACGTAGTGTGGACTAGACCCATCCATTTCTTGCCCAGGTACAGTGCGATTCGTTTGTCTCGGACATCATTTGTCACTGAATCAACTTAAAGCCCAACATTTGTTTCATTTAGCGACACAACTTCCCCCAAATCAAAGCATCTGACATTATTGCTACGAGAAGTATGAATTTCTACCCTTTTGTCACCCAAACAAACTTGATTGTATCAAACATTCAAGTTCTGTCGCTCACATTGACTTAATTAGAACCTTTGCTTCTTGAGCCTGATTAAAGAGTCGTCACTTAGAGCGACGGAAAGTAACCTGCTTCCAAACAGCCATTTGGTAGAGGATAGAAAAGGTCTCACAGCTCTACCAGTTTCAGGTTAAATAACACAAAAGTTCTCAGCCTCCAACCCTAAGGTTCGGTCTCTAGCAGCAGCTGTTGTAGAGTTCTGCTCACATTACTTATGCTTAGTTGGCCACAACCACCAGAGGTCACTGCTGCCGAGTAGTTAAAAGCCCTCGCCTTCGTCGTGGAAAGTCGAAGGTTCAAAACCTCGCAATGTTGGCTCAGAGTTTTCCCCACTGGGAAAAGAATAAAAGTTCGAATTCCCCATACCAGCCAAGCAGGGAATGATAATTGATAACCGCCATGACCCTGCCATTGGATACTAGGCATTCTAAAGATGTGTTAACTATATATTTATCAAATTCATTAGCTCAAATGACGGTTGAAAAAGAAAATAGTTTGAGCGAATTGAGGAGAGATCTGAGCGGATTATTTAGCTGCCTAACTCTATAATATGATTAGTCAAAATCGGCTACTTCTCTTACCAAGTTTGAATTGGGATTGTGTCTTATACCATTAATTTTGTGAGTTATGGAAACTGATTCTTTCGGGGAAAGTGTTCATTATTTTTTTCGCATTTTCTGAGTACTTAAGTCAGTCCCATTAGCAAATCTTCGTTCAGTGAGCAAAACGCGTTCACTTTTGAATTCCAGTGACGATCAAAGGATGAAAGAGCACTTTCTCTGCACACTGCCAAGCATTGCCTCACACACCCATGACGCTGCGTTTGCATCAGGCACAAATTTTTACAAGCCTTTGACAATGATGCAAAATGAGTCATTTTACTCCACTCTTAATTTAGCCATTTAATCCATCTCCGGAATCACAAACTCCATTTATCATCTCTTGCGTCCAAATATCCGTGGTCCAAAATTTGTTTTTTATTCTCCACTCCTGCAGATCTACTAAATACCGCGACCAATTGTTTTCACTGCACCAGTGAACCTCTTCCACCTTTACAAAGCCATCACACCCTGCCCTCGTGGTTCATCCATCCTATTCCACTTTATTTATGAAAGCGAACTGACAGCTGAAGTGACTCAAGTATTCCAGTCAGGCCGCTTGCTGCCTCACGACTCGACGCTCCCACGCGCTCGGCCAAATTTAATCAAGGAACATCAGCAGCTAATCCAAACTGACACTCAAAACCAAACTTATTTAATAACAGTTAGCTTCAGAAATAAGTTCTTCAGACTTAGGCTAAATTCTCGACTCTCCCTCTCGGATCAGTTGAGGAGAGCTCATTAAAATTGAATTGCACGGGGGATTCCGTTTTGATCCACGTGCAAGTTTCAGCCACGCTGCTTTTTGGAGCCCGATGCTCACGTCAGTTGCTCTTGGCTCGTAGCTTTGTTGTGAGTCTGTAAAAGTGTAAAGAAATGACACAATGAACTTGGCCCAGCGTGCTATAGACACAATGTCCATTAAAATAATTACATCAAACTTTAGATTCATCTACATTTAGATTAGCTTATGCGAATTTTCAAATAAATATATTAAAAAATTTACTGAATCTGCATCAAGTCCATGCTTCGCCTCGAGGATATACAGCATTTTTGTCCTGTTTACGAGCCAGTAAAGAACTAAATTCACAAGTGGAAGCTAAACAGATCGACGTCTGTGGAAAACGTATGCTGTTTATTGTTGAAATTATTCAAATGTTAGCTGTCTTACCAGCAGAAGCGCCAACAGCTCCATAAAACTCTAGACGAAAGAGGGAAATGCGTTTTTCTTCATTATTTAATGAATGAAAAGAGAGGACGGGAGTGTAACGTTTCTGATGGAGAGCTGCTGTCCTAAGAAGAAGTGATATCAAACGCGAGGTTTAGCAGTGCAGGGAAAACCACATGAGAGCTTCCCAAACTAGTATCATGGCAAAAGTCGGCTTTCGCCCCGGTTCCCTAACACCAAAAAGTCTCATTGCCTGAAGTGAATTCAAACTAATGTATTTAGGTAACTTTGTTCCTCGCCCTTGTTACAAAAGAAATACTTCAAAGATGATGATTTCATCTGCAGCTAGATGGCGCTTTTTTGGTCACTGGACCAAAAAATACTTAGGAGAGCAGTTTAGCCAATTTGACTTAGTTTTGGAGTTAGGAAACATGACCTCAATCTTCAATGGATTGGAATTCTGGGGACTTGTGTTCGGTTCCCGCCAGACGTTGCTACTCTGATAGATTTGCAGCTGTGCCTGGAATTGCAGTTGTGCCTGGAGTTGTTGCAGTTGTGCTTAGAGTTGCAGTTGCATTTGGTCCCGAAGATATCCCAGCCATAAAGCATTCGAGATATTCACAATTGGCTGCTGCAAGTCTCTCACAGGTCGCGTCAGAGTGCCCACCTCTCGCCGGCCCAACACGACCTGTCATGTCCACAATCCTGGAAACATGGCCGGCATTGACAGCTCGATGAAGGGACAAAGCGAGCACCAATTGACGGCGAGAAATTTCTACGCTCACCCTCCATTGTCTCGGCCGCATAACTTTTTCACTTGCAGAACTTTTGCTCGAGCGTGAGAACAGTCACCTGGGGAGCACAAAGTTTCTATGGGCCTCAAGAAATGTAAGTCAGATTTAAATTTTATCTGCCAAAGTTTTACCGCGTAAGAAATAATTCGCTACTCTTTTTACAACCTGCTTCTATAGAAATAGTGGTAATTTAAACCACGCATTGTAATTGAAATTGGCAGTCTTGTCAGGTCTCTTACTCTCGATACGTTATTGCGTTGACGTGAAAGAGCTAAAGCTGTACTTTTCTGCTATTCAACTTGTATAAAAATAATTTCGCGGTTTCTAATTCTACATCAGAATTAGAATCGAATCGAATTCTGCATTTACAAAGCCAGTTTCTCATTGCGCTCACCATTTTTCACACTCTCAGTACCACTACTCCGTAATGTTCGTGGTAAAGAACAGTCGATTCGGCCAGAGGCTCGAATGTTTCTGGCAGCGGCACCTAAGGCCTCGAAAGTTTGAGCTCTGCAGCCAAAGAGCAACAAAGAAAGCGTCAAGTGAAGCTATAACCTTTGCACCAAGGCTCATTTCACTTGCAAATGCAGTCTAAACATGAATATTTACTCCCCGATAGTTCTAAAGAAAAATCTAACTGCCCAAACAGAAGTGTTCATTCCCTGAAAATATATTCAGACTGGCCTTGGGAAGTATTTTTAGTATGAAAGATGAATTCTCCCTCAGAACAGTTGGACAAATGATTACTTTCAGTCGACGTCAGTGAAAAGTTTTGTGTGAAGTTTGATGTTCATTTCGAAATGTCATGAGAAACTTGACGTCATGTTTTTAAGCTCAAGTAATTGGCGTCGCTGCGGAGATCTTAAAGTGGCGACACAGAGGACAGCGCGAGGTGGGCTCTCTGGTTGTGAGCTGTGAAATAGGCGAGCCGACAGGCAATGCCGGGCTAGCCGACAGGCAGTGCTTGGCTAGCCGACAGGCAATGCTTGGCTAGCCGACAGGCAGTGCTTGGCAAGCCGACAGGCAGTGCTTGGCTAGCCGACAGGCAATGCCTGGCTAGCCGACAGGCAGTGCTTGGCTTGCCGACAGGCAATGCTTGGCTAGCCGACAGGCAGTGCTTGGCTAGCCGACAAGCAATGCTTGGCTAGCCTACAGGCAATGCATGGCTAGCCGACAGGCAATGCCTGGCTAGCCGACAGGCAGTGCTTGGCTTGCCGACAGGCAATGCTTGGCTAGCCGACAGGCAGTGCTTGGCCAGCCGACAAGCAATGCTTGGCTAGCCTACAGGCAGTGCTTGGCTAGCCGACAGGCAATGCTTGGCTAGCCGACAGGCAGTGCTTGGCTAGCCGACAGGCAATGCATGGCTAGCCGACAGGCAGTGCTTGGCTAGCCGACAGGCAGTGCTTGGCTAGCCGACAGGCAATGCTTGGCTAGCCTACAGGCAGTGCTTGGCGAGCCTACAGGCAATGCTTGGCTAGCCTACAGGCAATGCTTGGCTGGCCGACAGGCAATGCTTGACTAGCCTACAGGCAATGCTCGGCTAGCCGACAGGCAATGCTTGGCTAGCCTACAGGCAGTGCTTGTCGAGCCGACAGGCAATGCTTGGCTAGCCGACAGGCAATGCTTGGCGAGCCGTCAGGCAATGCTTGGCGAGCCGACAGGCAATGCTTGGCTAGCCTAAAGGCAATGCTTGGCTAGCCTACAGGCAGTGCTTGGCGAACCGACAGGCAATGCATGGCTATCCTACAGGCAATGCTTGGCTAACCGGCAGGCAATGCTTGGCTAGCCGACAGACACTGCTTGGCTAGCTGACAGGCAATGCTTGGCTAGCCGACAGGCAATGCTTGTCTAGCCGACAGGCATTGCTTGGCTAGCCGACAGGCAATGCTTGGCTAGCCGACAGGCAATGCTTGGCTAGCCGACAGGCAATGCTTGGCTCGCCTACAGGCAATGCTTGGCTAGCCGACAGGCAATGCCTGGCTAACCTACAGGCAATGCTTGGCTGGCCGACAGGCAATGCTTGGCTAACCGACATGCAATGCTTGACTAGCCCACAGGCAATGCTTGGCTAGCCGACAGGCAATGCTTGGCTAGCCTACAGGCAGTGCTTGGCGAGCCGACNAATCCAATGTATCGACGTTTCATGTTTGTACTTTATTGGAAATAAATGTTTTTTCTTTCTTTCTTTCTTTTCTTTAGGCTAGCCTTCGGGCAATGCTTGGCTAGCCTACAGGCAATGCTTGGCTGGCCGACAGGCAATGCTTGACTAGCCGACAGGCAATGCTTGACTACCCTACAGGCAATGCTTGGCTAGCCGACAGGCAATGCTTGACTAGCCTACAGGCAATGCTTGGCTAGCCGACAGGCAATGCTTGGCTAGCCTACAGGCAGTGCTTGGCGAGCCGACAGGCAATGCTTGGCTAGTCGACAGGCAATGCTTGGCTAGCCGACAGGCAATGCTTGGCTAGCCCACAGACAATGCTTGGCTAGCCTACAGGCAATGCTTGGCTAGCCGACAAGCAATGCTTGGCTAGCCGACAGGCAATGCTTGGCTAGCCTACAGGCAGTGCTTGGCTAGCCTACAGGCAATGCTTGGCTAGCCTACAGGCAATGCTTGGCAAGCCTAAAGGCAATGCTTGGCTAGCCTAAAGGCAATGCTTGGCTAGCCTACAGGCAGTGCTTGGCGAGCCTACAGGCAATGCTTGGCTAGCCTACAGGCAATGCCTGGCTAGCCTACAGGCAGTGCTTGGCTAGCCTAAAGGCAGTGCTTGGCTGGCCGACAGGCAATGCTTGACTAGCCTACAGGCAATGCTCGGCTAGCCGACAGGCAATGCTTGGCTAGCCTACAGGCAGTGCTTGGCGAGCCGACAGGCAATGCTTGGCTAGCCGACAGGCAATGCTTGGCGAGCCGTCAGGCAATGCTTGGCGAGCCGACAGGCAATGCTTGGCTAGCCTAAAGGCAATGCTTGGCTAGCCGAAAGGCAATGCTTGGCTAGCCTACAGGCAATACCAACAAAATCATTGAAAGGAACTTTTTAAATATCAAATTTCGAGTTCCATGTAGTTCATTTCCGTGAAAATTTCAAAATTGCAGATGTGATTGCTTCGATGCGTGTTTCAATTCATTTGCTTATTAATAACTTCCTTTTGATCTTATTTCTTATGAAAAGTTTCCTAAAAATCTCGTAAAAAGCTTCCAAGAAAACATTTTCCTCAGCACCTTCTCTCAATAACGCAAAAAAATTTTCAGCATGACTAACTTGTGTAGATGCAGGGAATTGCGCCTCGAGATGCGTACAATACGGCACACAATTGCGCCACGAGATGTGCACAATACGCCACACAATCGCGCCACAAGATGTGCACAATACGGCACACAATTGCGCCACGAGATGCGCACAATACGGCACACAATTGCGCCACGAGATGCGCACAATA
>JACJUY010007687.1:22407-35240 GCA_014220935.1 Platorchestia sp. MABIK
AAAGTAAGTGCTGCAGCAACATGAGGAGTTTGTAGTCAATGACAACATTCACTCAATCACCTGATTTGGACTGAAAATCACAATAGCGTCTCGTTATTGAATCCTCATGCACCAGAGTTGTGGGTTTGTAGCCTGGGGGTGCCGTGTGGATGCGGGTGTGGTCGTCACGAAGCGATGTTCAACAGTGTGGTCGTCACGAGGCGATGTTCAACAGTGCGATCGTCACGAGGCGATGTTCAACAGTGTGGTCGTCACGAGGCGATGTTCAACAGTGCGGTCGTCAGGTGTTCAACAGCCGGCCAGTATCAGCAGGCATAAAAACAAGGGCGCACCTCAGCAAACTTTAGGCGCATCTCGTCTCAAGTTGAGCGATGCGTCTTTGTTCAGCGGACAAAGTTCGCAATCAATCTATCGTTTGATGAATAAATCGAGAGCAGCGGACAAAGATGCCAGCCTCCACAACTTCGCCACCAAAATATTTGATCACTGAGAGTTAAAGGTAAGATGAAGTAGCTGTCAGTGAGAGATAGTCTCGCAGCAGCGCGGTCTTCCGAGTACAGAACTTAGAAATATTTTTCTTTGTCTGTGGTTGACAGTTTTGTAAGTTTTTTGCTCTATCCTGTGCATAATCAAGACTTTCTGCGAGTTACTCATATTATTTTCAAGTTTACATCTAATTTGAATTGATTTTTATTAAAATTGCAAATTCAATACACTTGGTAAATTTTATCACAGAATGCTCCTGCGAGAGTTCTTATTAAAATATTCCCACACTTTGGATCCCGAGTGTTCTTCATTTCCATGTCATTGTGAAGTTTTCTATGGCCGGCCTGGTCTTGAAAGTTAGATGCAAAATCCCTTTGTTGTTAATTTCTTCGCATAATCTAGCGCAGTGTTTTACTTCTTCAATATAAGAACTGCGGTCTCTTAAGGAGCATGCACTCATGCAGTCTGTGGTGCTTACGTCTGGAGAACCGAATTTTTCAATACACCGATTGGGAAAAGGATTCGCCAAAAGAGAAGAATTGCGTTGCGACCCAATCAAAAAGGAAATGTATCTCAATACTTCTCCTCAAAGTCATGTTATCATGAGCAATGTTAAGGATCCTTGCATCACCTTTACATATGTAGACCTGCGACAGGAATTTTAAACAATTTATTTCGTCTTCACGGTACAGCTTGCAGCAAAAGTATTTGTGTCAACTTGGCTACGATAAGTACTTATGTTGTCAAAAACTTTCAAGCGTTATTTGATTTAGCTCAAATTAGAGGATTTCAGCTCAAAAAAGATTTATAGAGTGGTCAAATTGACAGAGCAGCTTTTGCAGCCAGTTGTACTGCAACGATGGAGTGAGTGATTTCAAAATCCGGCAAAAAAATTTTGTACGGAGATGTTCACAAATGACTACAGACGGATTAACATTTGTATGCCTTGATTAAACCAAATGCTGCAGCGAACGCATCTCGTTATTTCTCTCAGCCATTATACCCTCGCCATGAGCACGCAGCTGCTGCTGCTATACAAACCTAGAGCAAGAATTTCCGAATTTTGATGCAGCTCAGCTCTGTGCTTTGCAACTCCGACAGCGATACGGAAGTGCCAGTCTTTTTAAGCCTCGGCATCTCATACATAAAGTGCGCCACAAATGAAGAGTTACAAGCGCTGTGTGAACGATGCCTTCTTTGGCTTACGTTCAGCCAAAGGAGCAAAATTTGCAGCTCCGCACCGTAGGAACACAAGCTCAGCAGTTGTGGGCCGCTAAACGGGCCGATGAAATACTTCCTAGAGCTTAGAGCAACGCTGCAACTTCAAAGACAGATGCAGACTTCAGCTCTGGCATTATACAGGCGACAGCTGCAGAGTTCTGCAGGCGTTCAGTTTTGAGCGCGTTATGCAGGCAGGCTCTAAAAGAAATGGGATTCAAAAGATGTGTTAAGGGAACATCTCTTGAGTTTATCTCCCGAAAGTTTCTTGTCTGACAGCGAAAAGGTTCTAATCAGATGCTGCCGCCTGGAGCAATTTTAGCTTCATGCAATACACGAGGCCAACGACGTCTGTGTGCAATATCAGACACTACATCTCGAGAGCTGTGTAGTGTGAAAAACGCTCATCACTTGGAATGCATTACTTGAAATCCACATCGCCAGAAAAAAGTAATAAGTTAGACGCAAAAGTGTGTGTTTCTTATCTCCTTGCTTAGCACTCCTGTTTCGATGACGTTAAATTCCAAAATTTAAAATGAACAAGCATCAGAATGTGCAGGAAATAACCTACGTCGCGACCAAGTCAAATATGCTTCAGGGAACCGCATGACAACTTTACTCCTCGAACTCTTTTCCTGACATCGTCAAAGTTCCAGAACCGAAGGAAGTAATAACAAACATCCGCAGCTCAGATCAAGTTTGTTTTTTTACGACGACAGCAAATGGAAACCACAGATGGCAAACAGGAACAATAACAGTCGTCTCTCAAAATGAGATCTTTTCCTCGGTGAAATTTCCTCTTTCGACTACGAATGGCAAAGCTGGTTCTTGTATCCCATTTTTACCGTGGCGTGAAATGCTCACTTCAAATTTTTCCCTCTTCTGTTGTTTATTTCGCGATCCTTTCCCATATTTTTACCCAGTAAGCTTTACGAGTTTTATCTACAAGTGATTGTTCACTCGAGATCGCCGAGCGCTGCAACAATGCGACGATGGCCGTAGCTCAAATTGCCTCTTGGGTTTGCGGTTTACCAGGCGGCTTATTTTTCTGGCTAGATCCTCAAATTAAACCTGTGTTTTAATCAAATTTAACAAATATGAGAGCACCCAGTATTTATTGACACTGACAAGTTAATAAATGCTAAATGCTTCTTACGGTCAAATGTGATCTAAGAAACCACCTGACGATTTTGGCAAGAGGAAAGGCCAAGCTGGCCACCGAGGGTAGCAGTGTGAGCGTGGCCGCCACTCAAAGAGATTGGCGGCCCTGTGAGAGTGTGTTGGAGTGTGTGTGAGAGCGAGGGAGAGAGAGAACCCCGGTGAAAATAGCTTTGTTGAACAATGTTCAGTAATTTAGTGAAAGTACGTTCATATCTTACGTTTAAAAGGCCTTCCTGGCTGCTATAAAGGGTGTAACTGTGAATCTAGTTTATAAATCTTGAGTTTATCTACATTTTTTCAGAGCATCTTCACAATTCATAAAATAATGCTGGAGTAATTAACTATAGAGTGCTGTTTTGCAAGCGTTCTCCACACTCTGACATCCACAGTACTTCACTTAGTCTAAAAATGCTTTGGTACACACAGAAGTAGAGATTTAGGTACTGCCCTTTTCTGTTTACCAGATAGGCGACAACTTGTATTCATGAATTTAACCCAGTTCTGATTTTTCACTGGGGTATCGATGATTTTAGCTGCCCAAGAACAGCCTTTGCACTGGGAGGGTAAATTCACAAACACTCAGGCGAAAAAGGTCGATTGGATTACATGGGAAATAATAAGGACGGCGTAATGACATCAAAATTCACGATCGTCATCCTATGAGCCATCAAAACCCAGCGATTTAACAACCTGATTGTGGGCGTAGAGAAGAACAACAAGTCCAAATTTCCATGCGAAGGATGTTGGAACAAACAAAGCACCCCAAATGGAGCAGACAATCTACCGATCGAAAAAATTTTCATTACCGAAGCAATTCTCTGACTTTTTCCTTGGAACTTTACTGGGCCTGATGCTCAGAGTGAACTCATTGCGCACGTTTTGATGGATGCACTCGAAATTTCTACTGGGTGGCAGCGCATTATAGATTCCCAGATGGCATCATTGACTCCCAGATGGCATCATTGACTCCCAGATGGCATCATAGACTCCTAGATGGCATCATAGACTCTCAGATGGCATCATAGACTCCCAGATGGCATCATTGACTCCCAGATGGCATCATAGACTCCCAGATGGCATCATTGACTCCCAGATGGCATCATAGACTCCTAGATGGCATCATAGACTCCCAGATGGCATCATAGACTCCCAGATGGCATCATTGACTCCCAAATGGCATCATAGACTCCTAGATGGCATCATAGACTCTCAGATGGCATCATAGACTCCCAGATGGCATCATTGACTCCCAGATGGCATCATAGACTCTCAGATGGCATCATAGACTCCCAGATGGCATCATTGACTCTCAGATGGCATCATAGACTCCCAGATGGCCTCACAGACTTCCAGATGGCATCACAGGCCTCCAAATGATATTGAGAAATTTGCGAATGAACATTTCTCGGACCAGCCAAGAAAAGTTCCAATCCGAATTCGTAGGGAAAACTCGACAAAGTTTTTTCGGACTCTGAAAGGAAAAAGAACTCGAAATTGCACGCGAGCTGCCACTATTGCGTCCGTTTATGAGCTCTGCACTTGCACTGAAGAAAATACCGATATTTCAGTGTGCCTTTTTTGCATTAAATTCACGAAAAACTCGCATTCATTGATCTTATCAAATGTTGTTGCTATTGATTTAGGTCTCACGTACCGCGCGCCACAACAGACGTAACTTGCACCACAGCAGACGTAGATTGTACCACAACAGTCGTAACTTGCGCCACAGCAGACGTAACTTGCACCACAGCAGCCGTAACTTGCACCACAGCAGACGTAACTTGCACCACAGCAGACGCAACTTACACCACAGCAGACGGAACTTGCACCACAGCAGCCGTAACTTGCACCACAGTAAGTGCTCCAGTCACCAGTATTGCCTCATCAAATTATGGCCGTATTGTCCTGTGTCGTATTTGTGTTCATCGTCCTGAAATGTGTTGCTAATATTCGCGGGGGAAGTAATCATATGGCAGTGTTCTAAATTTCTTAAAGTTATAAAATTATTCCTCACAAACCGATTACTTCAATTCGGATTACAAATTGCGTCACGTGTTCTGGCAGGCATTCGTTTGTGATATATTAAGCGAAAATGTGTGGCCTCAACGCGAATATTGTAATAATCGTGTTATTTCGAGTCGCACTCTCAGTTGAGCTGAGCACAGCCCGTGAAGGAACTAAACTCTCCTTCAGAATCTGTGAAGTGCAGTTCACCGATTTTGTGGCCTAAAGCAATCTTGCATTCTTTGCTAACCAAGAGGGCTCCACGAGCACAGAAATAATTATTTAGAACGCTCATTCACTACGTGATTAAAAACATCGTTATCTGTTCCTCGTATATCTAGAGGTACGTACAGTCATACAAGAGAATTGGATAATTTAAAATTTACACCCAAAATTTCAATGGTTGACTAAGTAAAGTAATATTGAGAGTTCCATCAGCCGCAGCTACGTGCTAACTTCGCAAATTTAGAACTAACATTCAACTGCCGCTATTCGCTATCGCATCTCCGACAACAGAGTGACGACTTATCAGCTAAGCAAAGCACTCTAACTTCAGCGCCGCTGATTCTCACGATCCGTAATTTAAGGTTGCACAAAATTTTGATATGTTTCTCTCACCATGAACTGAAAGTTAGAGTAATTGCTTCGAAGTTGCGGCGCAAGTTTAGGTCCAGTAGAAGCCTTCTCGTGCCACCCAAATGTACGGAGCTTGTACCTGCATCCTCTCGTCATTGCAGATTCGTGGTTGTCCACTGAGTTTATATATGTAATTTATATATACATATTTGTATATGATTCTAGATTACTGTTTCCTGAAAACTGTAAAACTAATTTCCAATTATTTGAACCTTTGTACTTTTGACTGAGAGATATGAACCTGGTCATATCTTGTTGTGCATTAAACATTAATCGAAATCGCCGCCGTAACCGCGGCAGATCGCAGCCCATCAGCCCCCCACCATGGACTTGGCTGGAAGAGTCAGTGCAGCGCGGCATCTCAGCAAGCAACACCGTCCACTTTACCGCAGTAGCTGCCTGAGATCGGCATGTCGGTCCGGAGTGGCGCAGTTTGGCGCAGCCTCACAGAAGCGCCGTCCATCACTGAAGGTATTGCGGCGACCTACCCTCACGCCGACCTCACTGAGCTGTGCAGACATTTTTAAGCTAATGTGCGCTGATGCTGGCACCAATGTTTTACGAGGATTTTGTTTTTGCCTGCGCTTTTGCAAGGATTAGTCTGCAAAGTGCACTGGCAAGTATACTATAAGTTTGTGTTTGTTGCTGCTCCAATAAATAGGTCGCTGTCTCCACTAATGACAAAAACCGCTCACTCGAAACGCTAGTTAATTACAGGGATCTATAAATATATTTATACGAGAATTTTACCATCATCTATGTTTCGACGAATATCATTTGCGATTTCTTGTGCATTTACAACAGAAGTTCATTGAAATAACAGCAAAAACAGCACTCTTCTCGTGCTTATCAGTCGCTCATTAGTTCTGCGCCTCATATTTTGCTCTCACCTTTACGAGCTTGCCTACTCGAGCCACTCTCTCTCTTCACCTTGAAGGAAGATCTTTGATCTTTATTTTTAGCTGTTCACATGCAAGTGGACCTCATGGAGTCCCACAGCTGTTCCTGGGTCATCACACTGCCGCCGACAGCCTCTGGTGTCGCCTACTATTTCTTCCACTATGACTTTCCCGTGTTCTCATTTTCCTGTTCCCCGACTTCCTCTCCCTTTGATTTTCTCTCGCACAGGCCATATCTTCTGCAATTTTTTTTTTACCGATTTACCTCTTTTCCAATTTTACCTTCCACTGAATTTACTCTTCAGCCATCTCCTTTTGCACCGATTTCTACTACCTGCACTTCTCCCGGCTACCCCAGCAGTCTTCCCTCCTTCCCAGCTCTTCTCCCTGCCTTCTCAGCACATTTCCTGTCCTCTCAGCCCTTCTCCCTCTTTTGTAGCAGTCTTCCCTTCTTCCCAGCTCTTCTCCTTGTCCTCCCAGCACCTCTCCCATCCACCCCCCAGCCCTTTCCTGCCCCAGCATAGAATCCGGGAAGTCGAGGGACAAATGCGGGCTGGGAGAGGCTGGGAGAGGCTGTGGTTAAAGAGCTTGTAATTGTGTGAGGCGGCCGCTCTGTATTCATGGCTCCTCGCACACTTTTGAGTGGCAGTGAAATGAGCCAACGAGAGGGAGAGTGGCCCTGGTCACTGAGGAGAGTGGTGAGTGAGGTGTGGTGTGGTGGGCGGTGTGTAGTTGGTGTGGTAAATGGTATGTGACGGTGTGTCGCGTGGCGGGTGCGGTTTGGTGGGTGGTGCGTGATGGTGTGAGGTAGGGATGATGTGGTGGGTGATGTATGAATGGCAAGCGATGTGGTAACAATAACATGGGTGTCAAGCAGTCACAGATAATCCGTGATGCACTTCAAATTATCTAAAGCTTAAAATTACGGGGCAGCTGAGGTGAGAGTAAAATGAAAGTAAAGTCCGCGTACAAATGTCACCCACAAAGTTGGTGCTGCTCAGGTATGGTCCGGGCCAAAATTCTCTTTAGCGACACCAACACGCTCTCAGCAGCCCTGATGACGACGGCAGATCTAACTTAGCCGTCGGATAAACGTGAACTTCCAAAGTTAGGCCAAGTTTCTGGGGGTGAGAGCGAGTGCGATGCAAATTAATGCCATGCCACGCGATAAACTCACCGAGTGTTGTGCGGTCGTTCCTGTCACCTCAATGAACGAGTGAAGCTCCGACACAAACAAATTTGGATGTTTTTAGGAATGATTCTCACGGATTCTCAAGTGTTCATAGCACAATTGCATCGTACATATAAGCAGCCCTGGTATGACAAAGGCATCACTGTGATGCAATTAGAGCGCTCTGCCTCACATCATAATCTTCCTTTTAACATCTGTTAAATTTTTTGAATATTGATACCAGTTAGTATCATTAACGCTCTTGTTTTACCCTTTGCTCATGTTCCTAAAAGTAATCCTAAAGCCCTTCATTCTTACGTACCTATCTCATGTCACGTTACTTCGCCTACGTTCAGAACAGCAAATGGTACTAATAGGTCGTCATAATTTCCGATGTGCATTTGGAGCTTGGAGATATCCTCACAGCAATAAAAATGTCCTTTCATTAACTTATTCAGGACTCCTTTTTCCCGTGTTGACTCATTTTTTCCTTCACCCTCCGGACGCTGCCGACTGTGGGTCCGCATAAAATCGTGGGTACTCCGTCATCTACAACTCTCCCACATCACCTATATTTGCGTCCGTCCGATGGAGCTAATTTCATGGCTGTTCCGTCATCCATTCCCTTATGTAAGTTTACTTACGTGTTTGCACTTTTCGCGGACGTCGGTGATGGTCTTTTTGCAGAGTGCTCATGAAAAAAGGGCGTGCAGAGCTCGATGTGATGGCGGGCGTTGCGGGCTTTATGAAAAATAAATGAACTGTGGCCGCCAGCACGGGCCACATTTGGCCGATTGTGCGGCCCATTATCACGGGCGCAGCGTCGGGGCAGTGGTTAGCGAAACTCATCTTCTTAATGGCAACAATTTCGAAGTCATTTCAGAGGTCGATTTGCGGACTCGGCCACCACACACACTCACACACACACACACACCTTCATGGTGCTCTCGGTCAGACTTCCATTGTGTCGATGCTGCAACCTCATTCACGTAATAGATCACTTCGCTCTGAATCCAAGAAATTTCGTGAGGCCTTTGCTTTGTTTTTGGGTTCAGGATTCGACGGGGTCTTCACGCTTCATTTGAGAAGCCTCGCAGACTATTACGCTGGTCGATCAATTTCGAACGAATCCTAATTCGCGCAAAGCGCTTTTTACGCAATTTATCATTTGTGTGATCTTTTAAAAACGTTTCTTGCTTCCCCTCATCCGTTTAAAGAAGCTCTCGCTTGAACTTGTCTATTGTTAACGACTCCCACTTTACAAAATTTACTTGACGATAACGCAAATTTATTAAAAATTTAAAAGCGACGAATAAAATTCTAAACATTTTGAACGTTTCGGGATAAATCCCATCATCAGCAGAAAAACACACATGAAAGTTAATTTGATTAGTTATAGAAACCAACGGTTCATGAGACTATAATAAATTAGATAGAAATGCACAGTGGGAAGGAACTAGACACATCATTTAGTGCTTGTCTACCCTTTAAAATATGCAGAGACTCTAAAACACGTACATCAGTGAAATTTGACCCTTGCATAATGATTGAAAAATTTTTACATTTAAATTTACATTTACATTTAAATTTTCAATAAATTTTACATCTAAATTTACATTACATTCAAATTTTTAATATACGTGTTGTTTTTGTGAACAATTTTTCTATTAAATCATTTTTCTGTTTCAAGGAGAAACTTCCCGTTGCGATGCGATCCTCAGTTATTTATGAATATTGTTGTGCACAGTGTGCATCCAGGTACGTCGGTTGCACCGGTCGCACCCTAGGACAGAGGATCGCTGAGCATAGGGGAGTCAGCTACCGCACAGGATCAAGGCTAGGACCCCATTCTGCAATCCGTGTTCACGCAGACAACTGCGATTCAATAATCTCCACCAATAATTTTTCAATCATAGGGCATGGGTCAAATTTCACTGATGTACGTATTTTAGAGTCTATGCATATTTTGAAGGGTAGACCAGCACTTAATGATATGTCTAGTTCCTTCCCACTGTGCATTTCTATCTAATTTATTGTAGTCTCATGAACCGTTGGTTTCTATAACTAATCAAATTTACTTTCATGTGTTTTTTTTCAGCTGATGATGGGATTTATCCCGAAACGTTCAAAATGTTTAGAATTTTATTCTTCGCTTTTAAATTTCTACATAATTTATTACAAGCTTCTATTCTGCCTTACCCCTCCTAAGACTCATCTACTTATATAGGAAAGCTCTTTCCTTTTTCGGGTGATGTGTAGCGTTTGCTAATAATCGAATTTCAAATTTTTGGTGCCGAAACATAGTTAAAAAGATCGAAATAAAGAACTTTTTTAATGCATTTTCCGTCGCAAATGAGTATTTTACGAGTTATAGCGGTAAATTAGTTACCGCAACTCTAGTGTTCGAAGCGGAAAGTAAATTCATCGAGTGCGTCGTATGGCAACACTGCAGTGGACGCTTCCTTCTAACACGCTTGAATGATCGAGCCCGTTCCCGCCATCTAAGACGAAAGTTAACATACTGGCTGATACTGCTATAACTCGTTGTTTTTTGGTGATAATTTCTATTGTGTTATTAACTAAAAGATTCTAGAAGTGGGTTCAGGCTCCGTGGGGCCGGCAAGTAATAAATTACTAAGTGCTTAAACATACTTAAACAGCTCAATCGCGCAAAAAATACAACCTACCGCTCTAACTCGCATAATACTCATTTGTCGCAAAAGTGTATAGAAGAAAAGTAGTATATTTTGATGTTATTACCGTGATTCAAGCAACAAAAATTCAAAAATAGATGAGTAGCTGTTTAATCGAGCGCATGCGTCATCATAGACAAAACTAAACCTACCGCTATAACTCGTTAAATACTCATTTGCGACAGAAAGTGTATAAAAGAAAACTTGTTTATTTTGATCTAATTAACTATTTTTTCGCACCAAAAATTCGAAATTCGATTATTAGCAAGCGCTACACATTAACCATTGTTTCCAACGAAAAGACTAATACAAACGTTATCTGTTACACTAAATTTACTTTAAGCTGATTTTTCTCACACAAATTAAGGATACCGTCTCCCCTAAATATCCCAAAATTAGCAATTTTCTGTTCTATACCTCATCTTATAGAGAATTTTCTTTTGAATGTAACGATATGGTACACTTCCTGGTAAGTGTGTTCGTTCGTCTGCTGTAGCTTACGAAAGGCCGGCTAATTAGAGGCTTACCCCAAATCCAAGAATGATAAATTTTCGGTTTTTAACTCATGTCTTAGAGAATTGTTTCTCTGAACCCAATGATCCACTGCTTTGAAAGTGCGATCGTTTGTCTGCTACAGCTTGCAAAAGGCTAGTCACATACGTCACTACACGGCCAGGTGACGAGCGTGTCAGGCTCTCCTGAAGACATGAACTTATTGATGTTGAAATGGTACTCCTCCCACGGTTGTATAGTTACAATAATAAAATATGCACATCAAGCGATGGGGCTTGATCTTTTTTGAAAAAATTTAAGTTTGAAAATTACAACAGAAATGATCTGTCAAAATTATGAAAATGCATATTTTGAAAAAAATCCCCAAAGTCATTGAATCAAAAGATCGAAATTCTACTTCAATTTTTCCTCAGATAATACATTTAACCATCTAAAAAACATGTTATTAGTTCTGCCACTTCAAAATTGTAAGAACAAGGAAGTTTTCCGGAATACCCACTTTCACTTTTTCCGAAAAAAAATCAATTATTCAAAAATATTACGAAAAGACACACAAGTTCAAAAACATTTTTGTAACGTTTTACACTTCTGTTGAAAATTTCCGAAAAACCGGTGATAAATGGCGGACTTTGGTTTTCGGTCGCCGGAGCTCCCCTCCCTCCACCCCCTAACGATGACGCAGGTTCGAGCGTTCAGCAGGCGAGAATCAGCCATTCAGATCACGATCGAAACGCTGTGGAACGAAATAAAACATTTTAGCACTCAGTGAACAAATCATGATGATGTAACTGTGCGTTTGTATTGACTGCGGCTGCTATGAGTCATCAGCTAATTGCGTCTCCGTGAAAACTTCAATGATCGACGTTTGGGATACCCACAGTTTTAGAGGTACAGGAATGGCAAATACATCAATCAATAGGGTTCAAAAAGGGCCATAGACCGATTGCACTCGAATTTCAAAAAAAAATTTCCATGAAAATAAAATGAGAAATAACAGCATAGAAAAAGGAACATTTGTGAAAAATATCCAAAAATTCAATGAATCAAATTATCAAAATCCATTGCATTGCTTCTTTAAACCTTACATTTAGATACCGAAAATACATGTTACCGGTTTTGTAACTTTAAAATTGCAGGAGAAATGGCATTTTCCATGATCCCCATTATGGTCACACAATCCATTTGCTGATAAAATTACAAAAAAAAACACTAGACCAAAAAACATTTTGTATCATTTTACACCAAAGGTTGAGATTTTAAAGAAATCCGTCAAAAAATGATGAACCTTTTTGTGGTAAACTGTCCCCTTAAAATTAATAGATTCGATAGATAAATTTCACGGCTTCATTCACTTGAATTTCACCTTCGAACTTCACACATGAGAGTTGGTAACAGATACGTGATGCGAGCGCATACAGCATAGAAATTTCGGAACAGGTCACATTAACAACGAAACTGTATTGAAGCGTTACAGTCGTTTTCTAGGTATTGACCACGAGCGTTGGAGATATTTTCCTATTGCTGACACTGACCTCAAGTGTTGGAGATATTTTCCCCTTGCTGACACTGACCTCAAGTGTTGGAGATATTTTCCCCTTGCTGACACTGATCTCATGTGTTGGAGATATTTTCCCCTTGCTGACACTGACCTTAAGTGTTGGAGATATTTTCCCCTTGCTGACACTGATCTCAAGTGTTGGAGATATTTTCCCCGTGCTGACACTGACCTCAAGTGTTGGAGATATTTTCCCCTTGCTGACATTGACCTCAAGTGTTGGAGATATTTGGTGTCAACAGGTGTCAACAGCACACACCCAGGTGTTTACAGCACACACTCAGGTGTCTACTGTACACACTCAGGTGTCTACTGTACACACTCAGGTGTCAACAGCACACACCCAGGTGTTTACAGCACACACTCAGGTGTCTACTGTACACACTCAGGTGTCTACTGTACACACTCAGGTGTCTACAGCACACACCCAGGTGTCAACAGTACACACTCAGGTGTCTACAGCACTCACCCAGGTGTCTACAGCACACACTCAGGTG
>JACJUY010007688.1:29306-50549 GCA_014220935.1 Platorchestia sp. MABIK
TTTTTTTTTTTAAACTAATAGTTTTTTAGTTGCATGCTTTTAAAGTTGTTTTTACCAATGTAACTGTTGAAACGCAGACTTAAATATTTCTGTATCGGCCATGTTCAGCACTTCGCGCTGGTCGAGAAAAAGTTGATACGTCAAAAAGGAATGTTTGAAGTCAATTTTAGTACCGTGCGCCTAACACGAAAGACCTAAGATTAAAGTGTTCGGCATTGGAACGCTTCAAAGTGTAGGTATTGACAAAGAGAATGCTTGGTATAGGTTTAGTTTTTCAATTTATGAGGTGGAAGTACCTATGTACGCATGAATAACTATACAAGCCCACTTAATACTAACTTCCACAGCGTCTGCCATAAATGATCATTGTTCATTAACATAGTTATGATCGAAATATTATGAGATGCACCCGCGATCGCAGGAATAGCTTGCACCGAGGAGATCAGAAGTTCGACCTCCTCCCCGTACGAACTCTACCGTGCAACTGACTGCTAGCTCCCGAGCGGTGTTTTATCATCCAAGATAAAACACTGCTGCCGCATGCTCCGGACAGCGCTGCCCCATCCTGCTCCCTGCTACTTGTCTGGCCACCCTAATAGGAATACCACTAACATAAAACACCGCGCTGGCTCTGCTCTGCTCTGCCCTGCTCCACTGCTGTTTGTCTGGCTGCGGCCTAAAACGTAGGAGTAATATACGAAGTCATCTAATCTAACTGGCCAAAGCTATTAATTCCGTTGTAGTGCATAGGCGAATAAAACACAGATTTCGAAATGTTGTAAGCAACGTGACTCTGTGCAAGGACTCCATTACTGACTTATGATGAAGAAACACATCAAACATATCTGAGTCGAATTACCATCTACCATTAAGAAATGAAAAGTCACACATCCGTATGTTTGGTCATAACACATTAAAACAATTACGGTCGTTTCAGTACAGGTTATGTATCATAGAATGAATTTCTAAAACTTTAATATTACAATAGTTACAGCTTAAGTATCAATGATCAAAGTTTCATCAACGATAAAAATTGAATACATCAAAGTCGGAACGAAAATATAAGCAATTAATCGCTGTGACGTGAAAATGTTTAGGAAAAATTGTTTTACATTTGGTCATGTTCGTCACACAGAACCACGAAGTAGCAGAAGTCAATGCAGATTCATTCCGAAATCACGGGAATTCCGAGACTCAGAAATAGACTTTCCAGCTAGGTATCTCACACTTCATTTACGGAATTTTTCGAATAATAATTTCTGACAAAGACTGCTGATCGTTTATCAAAGACGAAAGTTGATTGCTGTGTTTCCCGGTATCATCAAAAATGCTTTTTCATCACGATTGTGCCTAAATAGAACATACTGTCATACAAAGAAATGTCGATGCCACTCGCTGGCAGTGAAATCTAACTGCCAGTTTGAGCCAACAAATAGACACTAAACACACACTAAAAACAGTTAGCGGCGAAATTATTCGTAATTCCCTCGTCTTTCATAACTTTCTAGAACTACGCAGAACTATTGTTGCCATAGGCATACGATTTTCACGGGATGTGAAGCACATATTAGCGACAGTAATACGAAGATTCTAGAGCAAAATATTAATTTTGAAAGATTTAACAATCTGAACTTCAGAAAAACGAAAAAACAAAATCATTCATTCAATTGAGAACATTACATTTTCTTGAGAAGTGTTTACCGTTGTATCTGTTTTATTGAAAAAGTATTTGTGTCTAAAATGTTCTTGAAGATTTTAGAAGTGAAATTATTCTAGAAATTTGTGCCTGAGCTAACGGGAAGCCAGACGAGTAGAGCTTTGTCATTCGTACGCTAGTGCCACGATGGAGAAGCTAAGGAACTCGGTGTAGACCTAAGACAGAAGATTATTGACTAACAAAAAGCTGGAAATAGTCATGGCGACAAATCTTTGCGTTTTAGCATCATAAGATCTACAGTACAATCTTTTATAAAATAGTTTGCTAAGTGTGGTTCTGTAGAAACGTTGCCTGGGCGTGTTCGCAAATAAAATTTCTCGGTGAGAACTTCTCGAAAATTGCGTCGTGAGGTCAACGCTAATCCACTAGTGAAGCTAGACGACATTGCCGAGAGATTGAACGCTCAGGGAACTAGCGTGAGCAATCGCACAATCTAGCGCTGTCTGAACAAGGAAGGCCTACACGGACGCTGACCTCGAAGGACTCCATTCCACAAACCATATCATGTTGCTGCTCGCTTGAACTTTGCAAAGTCACACTCGGATAAGGACAGAGGCTTTTGGGAGAGGGTATCATGGAGTGACGAAATCAAAATCTAGCTTTTTGGGCACAATGACGTGGAGAAGGTTTTGCGTAAGAATGTTGAAGCTTTCCTGCTGAAGAACACTGTGCCAACAGTTAAACTCGGAGGTGGATCACTGATGTTTTGGGGTTGTTTTGCTGCATCGGGAACTGGAAATTGATTACAAATGAAGGGAAGATGAACTCTGATGACTATATTTCTATTTTGAACGAAAATCTGAAGGTATCAACTAGTAGTTTGAGACTTGGAAGGCGATGGGTATTTCAACAAGATAATGTCCCTAAGCACACGGCCAAGTCTACAAGAAGCTGGTTCCAAAGAAATAAGATAAATGTGCTGTCATTGCCTTCGATGAGTCCGGATCTCAATCCCATTGAATATTAGTTGCAGAAATTATAAGTCAACATCCACAAGAGAGCTCCAAAGAACCTTCAGGAATTGAAACGCATCGCCATTGAAGAATGGAACAATATTTCATTTGAAACTTCGAAAATGGTTGTCAAAAACTATAAAAAAGTCTTTTAAATGTTGTGAAGATGAAAGGTCACGCTGTTTATTATTAGAAATGTACTAATATGGTAGATTCACCTCTATAAAGTGTACTTCTATTCATTGTATGAATAATTTTGTCTTATCGTGTTTCTGAAGTTCAGCTGGTAAAATCTTTCATAAAATAATGCTTTGTTCTAGAAACGTCGTACTATTGTCACTAGTAGGTCATTCACACCCTGTGAAAATCTTATTCCTGTAGCAACAATAATTGTTTATGAGTAATTCTATAAAGTTTGAAAGACGAATGGTGTACGAATAACTTCGTCTATAACTGTTTGTGTATTACGTGCTTCAAGTTCTAAATGAACATAATTTCTCAGGAAAGTTTAAAAAAATTCCTACATTACTTACCTTCATCAATAAATTATGGCATATGGTCGACCTCTACATATTGGAAAATTTTTCCTGCAATCAAAGTCGACACAAATAAATTCTAATAGTAGCATAACATATCACTGTGAGCTCTCCTTTCGCACAGGTCATGAAGAACATTCCTTGAGAAAAAATTGCTCGCATCTTCGGTAAAGGTTCCTATCTTTACACTTCAGGGCTAAAATAAATTCATCTTTTTAAAAACATGATAGAAGAAGCATGGCAAACTCTTTTCAATTACGTCATATGTGTTCCCACATGAATGATAAATAAATTTGTTGGACCCGAACACCCAAATGGGAAACCCGTTCACTAGGCGTAGCAGCTCATGTTCTGTTCAAAGTTTCTTTCGAGAGGTATTCAGAGCACTGGATTAAAGAAGGAAAGAACTTTTTTAAATTAGTATATAGGTGCTGGCAAGATGTCCACAGTGAACATGCAAGGTTCGTTACAAACACAGTAACAAAATTATTGTTATTTTTGTTTTTCGGTTTAGTAACCAAGTTTTAACTTCAATTTCAAGTGAAGTAGAAATGGATCTTTCAACTATAGAATCTGTCATTTTACCTCCCTGAAGCCAAGCACCAAATAGATTTAAAAGCTGCGGCGTCAAGTGAGGTGCACAAGAAGTAAGTTGAGTTTTCATTGTATTTGGATGTTAAAACACAGTTCTTGATTTAAGTGACATGACAGGGTTCCCACAAGTGCTGGATGTTGGCTTTCTTGCCATAACTTGAAGTTGCCGCAGCGAGGTAGCAGTGCAGAACTCTGGATGGTTCCATCTCTGCATCTGCGACTTCTCTTGGCAAAATTGCAGATAAATAACAGAAACAAGTACCATCGGATTTGACACAGAACCAATTATCAATTACATATTATCATTATCAATTTAGATTGTGAATGTTTTACTCATACATGTAGCCATACCACGATGTGATTATTATTACTGTGGAAGTATGAATACTTCAGTGAGGAATCTACGCACGCGGTGTGTACACACAAAGGACATCCTGGTGAATGTCGTATATTGCAAGGCACAGGGACTCCTTTGGCAGTGAAATTATTGCCCTCCTCCCGTCTCTTGAATACTGTACTTAGAGCCCACGTGCCGGGCTGTATTTAGTGGCTAATTGCGCTGGGGAATATTAAAAAAGTTTCTTAACACTTTGACTGCGACGTGAGCCATTTCCTGCAATCCAAGTCGGTCCTAATAGAGACGAATAGAAGCATAACAAAGTACTGTTAACGGCTGATCGACCAGTAGTCACAAACTCATTCTTCATAGATGCTTAATGAAAACTCAGTGAAGGCACGATCCAGTTAATGCTCGCTATTTCCAACATTACTCGCAAACATCAACTTTAAATTTGAGTAAAATAATAGACTACAGTTTTATCTACCGCAGCCAAAGTGTTGAGAGCCAACTGATGAAAAATAAGTTATGGTTCAAATTTGTGCCAAAAAATTAAACCAAATCTTATGGCTGGATACCACTTTTAATCCTCTGTAAACACGAGTATTTCCCCGCAGACTCCCTGTACATAGAATCAGTCAGGAAATAAGTTTCTGAAAAATGGATTGAAATTTCCGAAAAAAAATGTCAGCTCTGAGAAAAGAGGAACTATGAACTGAAAAACATGACTTTCTACGAAACAGAATCTCTGTATTTCAACGACACGGAGCCTACCTAAGCCTATGGCAGTAACCCTCACATGTTCCCTCTAGAAATGCAAGATCCCATCATCACAGTGTGTCCTCTTGAGGGGTTATTTGATAAAAAACTCATCAACTAATAAGATTAATTGCTTTGTAAAGGCAAATTTCGTCATTCAATGTGTTACCGTTGAGTTTAAGGCTCACTGCAAATATCAATTCCTGTGACTAGCTAGAAGTAATTCATAATTATAATGGGTTTTATCACGTCTACAATGATTTTATAAGAAAACTTGAGGGCACGGTTCGGGTCAACTTCCGGATAATGGTTGGTTTTCGGTTTATAAACTCATCTTTTACACAGTTTTCTTGCACATCCAACGATACTATTGGCTATCAAGTACGTCAATTGGTTCGTCTCCTAGACGGGGTAGAAGACGCGCACCAGCGTGACCTTGGGTGCGCGCCAATGGATGGGTGACCTACCGCTTCCCCCCTTATTACGAGTAAGTTTTGTGTGTTCCTCTACGGGAATAGAAAAGGAGTTCATTCATGGCCTTGCTAGAAATGCTTTCGCACTCAAACGAAACATTCTATTATTCCGTGGTAAATTATGATGGTGTAATTAAGTGTTTGCTGCTGAGCTTGCTGTGTAAACATATAATCACCTCCTGGAGTTTTGAAGCCACAGGAATGGCAAATATATCAATCGAAAGGGCTCAGAAAGAGCTACAATGCAATAGAGTTGATTTAAAAAAAAATAGTCTGTTACGAAGAAAAAAAATTTTCTAAAAAAAAACTTGTTCTGAGTTTTGCATTTATTGATTTTTGATTTGGACCCTTCCCCACAGTTTTGAAGGTACAGAATTGCTGATAAGACTCTGTTCAAAAATTAAGAGGGAAAGAAAATACAAATTTAAAAAAATGACTCCCATGAAAACTTATTTTTTTGACTTTTGAAATGCTTCTTCTCCCACAGTTTTCAAGGTACAGAGATGGCAAGCCTGTCAATCAATAGCGATTAAAAAGATTTAGAGATCCGGTCCAAAAGTTTTTTCAATTTCAATTCATGTTCAAAATTATTAGCAAAATAATTCAAAAATGCCGAAATGTGGTCGGGTTTAGGGAAAAAACACTCAAGATTTAAAAAATCATATTATCGAAAAGCTTTTGCATCGGATCTTTAGACAAGACAATTAGCTATCTAGAAAATATTTTTCCAGTTCTGTAAAGATTTAGCGGAACACAATCTTTTTCATGTTTTCTCAAACAAAATCATAATTTTGTAGAGTCACGAAAAAAACACACATGTAAAAAGATAGTCTTAACATTTTACACCTATGGTGAATACCTCAGAAAAATTCATCAAGAACTTACAGACATTTTTTACCCCGAACTAAGTTATTGTTATTGGCTAAGTTATTGCTAATGTTAATTGGACCTACAACTTTTTCAGTTCAGACAAGTGCATATGCTTTTTGTATTTAATGTACTGGTTTATTAAACTTTTTTGAATTTCCAGACGTCGTCTTTCATTGCGATAATTTATTTCTCATGGATACGACTAATTCGACGCAGCACTTTCTCTCGATCGATATTCATGGATTGCTCTTTCTAATGGAAGTAACTTACGAGAACTAAAAACCTGTTGTTGTATTTCACCGGAATAAAATGCCGGTTCCATCGAAGTTCTGACGTCAATAATTCATGTTTTACCTTTATTTGGTCACAAAATCAAATTTTCCAGTGCCAAATGATTAGGCAGGCCGTTGTTTACGGTCATCCTTTAGCCAATCTATTTGCTTTCATTTTCAGGTACGCGTTAAAAGCTTAAGCTCGTAATTTGGTAACTAATTTTTTTCACTTGCTTACAAACGGATATATTGCGTTATCGGTATACATAAGACAGGTACGTCCACTTCAAAGGAGACAGCTGCTCGCAACCGTTCGACAAGCCAGCCAGTAGGAGACGTTTTACCTGATGACGTTGCCACACCCATACCGCGTGACTCCCACCAAACTCATGACAGCGATGCACTGGCTGCCGTACGCATTATGGCACCATGGCTGGAACTGCCGGGTTTCCGCACATACGTATTTTTGAAAAGGTAAAAATCGTCTGAAAACTTTGATACCGGAAAACGATGCAAATCTCGTATGGAATGCTTAATAGCCACGTAATAATTAAAATTTGTGTGCATACTGTGCAAAACCTTCATATTTATCAGTACAAAGCTCCGTTTCCGACTTGCATCCTCATTGTAATTTTCAATTTCAAATGTTTCTTATCGAGAGATTAAAAGGATAACTCAGAGGAAAGTCCACATAATGTTACGATATATTTCAGAAAGAAACACTAAGTTCATCATAAAATTATTTTATCAACGTAAATTTATCCTGTATAAGCCACAGGATGAAATTAGGCTGGTAAACGATGTTTCCCACTTCAAGAAACTTCTCAATTCTAATAAAATACTGATTATACAATATATTTTAAGATGCAGGATTCCGGTTTTTACAATGTCGACCCTCTTTTAAGCACATTAATTTTATACTCTATATATATATATATAATACACAGGCCTCGTATAAATTTAAATTGTAGGAATAGGCTCCTGGAGTACAAATCTTCTTTACAAATCTTTCTCCTGCACCTGTTTTATGATCTGCTGTGCTCTTTTACTCCTACCTACTGATTTGTTCAGACAAATTTTGAATGATCACCGCTACATCAGATTGTGTTATAAACAATGTATTATAAAGAATATTTAATTTTTAGATTGCCTTATATCCATGATTGACGTCTTAATATATTAAAAATGTGAATACCGAGCAATGTTGAACTAAATGAAGCTGCTTTAAGTGACTAAAGGAATATTGGCAGTATTGCTATGGTCATTCAAGCAGCTACACTTTTCCCAGTGAAAATCCCTCAGTACAAGAAAACATGCATTTGGCCAAGTTTTTTACATTGGCAAAAGTATCCTTACATCCATATTTATTAGATGAATGCATTATTGTGGCAACTTAATGTTGAACACTACGTCCTTTCATTATGAAATATACAAATAAATATTTATATACAAACATATACGGCACACATCCTATAATATGCAGCTTGCTCCATTTAATTATGAGATGAATGAATGATGAATCGCTTAGAAATGACAAATTTCATTGCCTTTCCTGTTAGACATAACAATTTATTAAACTTTGGCTGCAACCAGACGTTTGAAACGTACAGTACACATTTTGGGAAATCTATCCTGCATAATTGAAGATTCTTAGAAATAACATTCCGCTATAACATCAAGAACAACGTGAAGATAACTTTCAAACAAATGATGCTAAAACTGGAAAAAAACAACTCGCCAATCGCCGGACAAATACAGGGTGAGCCAGAAGTAACTGAGCCTTTTAATTTGCCAATAAAAGAAAAGCTATGAACGCTAGGAAGTTGAAACTTGTTTTTTTGAAAGAATAACATTTTTATCGTTCATCAACGCTAAGTTTTAAACATGTTTAAATGACTGCCACGTCTGTTTAAACAAATTAGGGCTTTTTTCTTTGTCGTTTCCATAATGCTCCTTAGTGTATCTGGCGAGGGTTGAGCTATTTCATAATCAATGTTTTTCCGTTCATGTAAATTTGTTGAATTCGCTACCTAAACTCGTGACTTACGGTAGCCCCACAAGAAGAAGTCGCTTGGGGACAAATCTGGAGATCAAGGAGGCCAAGGGATGTCACCAAATCGTAAAATCAAACTAAGTGGAAAGCACTCTCCCAACAATATCATTTCTGTTACTGTTAATAGCAATAGTGTTGATATCCCATAAACATGTTATTTTTCCAGAAACACATTACAGCTACTACCACATCTTAGGAGTACTGTGGTTGCTAACATCAGAAATTGTGGGAGGAAAAAAAAATGCTAGAAGAAAAGTTGAAACATTAACACGCAAGCTTGACAGTGAAGATAAACGTTTCTGAAACTTGTGAAGCCCAAGGGACTCTTGGTGTGTGATTTACAATTGATATTAGAAAAGTAATGTCGATATTTTACGCAACGTTGATTCGAGATCAAATGTCAGTTAAAGGCTCCCTAACCGCAAAAAAAGATGTTCAAAATAGAGGAAGGAAGAAGGTACCGTTAAATTCGGAGTTAAGGAAACGCGGAATCTATGCACAAGGTGCATAAAAACTGATCGTTCAGAAAGAAGTTCATGAAACAAGATAAATGTTTAATGAAAAAGTAGTAGGAGCTGAAAAGCACCAAAAAAGATTGTGCATCCCATAACGAAAAACATTTCATTTCAATAAAAAACAGCCTACCTAACTTTCATCTCGGGACATCACATCTTCTCCCTGTTCCTCTTGTATTTTTGTTACTCTTGGACTTGAATTCAGAACATCAAAGCTGTCATTCATTTTTTTCAAGTAGGCGCTTTCAGCAGCTGCAGAAGCTTACATTTTGCCCTTTGCAACGCAGGTGTCAATGGCAGCCGAACATGAATTGGAGAGAACTGGCGCAGCAAATTTCACTTTCATTTTCGTTCCAAATCTCAAGTTATACACATGCTGGCTTGTGACCCGAGGGAGTCTCTGCAGGCTCTTTTCCTTATCCAGCAGGAAGATGGCTTCAATGTCTTTCCAGCTAGCTGATGCTGAAAACGACGGCACTTTCACACTTCCATTCAAAAGAAATTTTCGCGTACTTTTGAGAAGCTGAGGTGGATCTCTACAAGCAAAGTGGCTTTGGTTATCAATGACTGTTTTTGGGTTAGATGGCGTGGACCAAGAGCCTTGAAAGCAGTCTCAAAATTGGAGCCTTGGTCAGTAGTTTTGCCTAGCACGGTAAAACCTTCGTTTTCCAAGACTTTTATGGCATTAGTAATTATTTCGGTAATTACTATGGATTTCATTGCATTTGTTGACAAATAATAGCCAATTGGAAATTTTCAATTCCTTTTGACGCAAACTGCCATCACACATAAACTAGATGTTGCCAGCTTCCTTGATCTAGTCATCCCATCGTCTTCATCCCCATCGATGAGATCCTTGCTTCATTGTAAGATAGCCCTTTTCTCAAATACATTTCATTTAAAAGAATGAAAGTCAGCATTTCAGCATCAGTTTCGGGGTTGAATTTTAACTTGAGCATTTGGACATTTCTTTTAGTAACTCCTGGAGACATTTTTAAAGTCTGCAACAATCGATTTAGTGTAGATAATGATGACAGTGGCAACATTTTTTCAATAAATTGTTTCCTGAGCCAGTTCAGCTCACACGAATGTTCACAGCTATCCATTTTTGTGGAAGTGTATACCGTTTCTTCTCTCTTAGCTTCATTTCAGTAAATTCAGTCAGAAAGGGGCCCAGCTTTGGGTACAACTGTGTTAGAAATGAATCAATGTTCAACCGCTTATACAGAACCGGATTCTTTTTCTTCGTAGAAATAACTTCCTGCTGCAAGATGGTTTATTTGACACCTCAATTATTTTCCCCAAACAACTTTCAGCAGAATAATGATTTTTATTATGATCACAATAAGGATTTTTTTGACTTGCACACTGAAAATTTTGACAAGTCCTGTCGGTTTCAGATTGAGAAGTGCTTTCAGAGGTTGTTTGAAAGGTATAACTAGATGTTGAAGTGCCTGGAAGACAGATTGATGTTCTTTTAGTAACATTTTCAGGTGTTTGAGAAGATGTAATGGTATCATTATGGACACTGCAATTAGCCGCTTTATCAACCGATTTAAAGGCAGAAGATGCTTTTTTGGGGGCTGAAGGGCTGGAACAAAAACACTTGCCGACCGACGGGGGGGAGGGTGGGGGGTTTAAACAGGCTCTCTTTGTGGCTGCTAGAGGGGTTGAGTGTGTTTTTTTTTGAGGTGGCTGGAGGGGTTGAGTATGTTTTCTTTGAGGCTGCAAGAGGGGTTGAGCATACTTTCTTCGTGGCTGCTTGAGTAGAAGATTTTTGACAATCTGTGGATTTACTTGCTCTATCAAGTTGAGTGTCAAGTGAAAACTCACTCTCCATCATTGAAGTGGATGAAGTGCATGGCCCCATTTTCATTGAAGGTGGAACATCTGAGGGTAGTGACTGACAAGCTGCATGGGTTGATTGGATGCTACTTGGTCCACCTGTACAATAAAGAGGAAAATACAGAGAAAGTACGCAATTTGGGGCCATTTCTAAACTATTATTACTTTTTTTAAGTCAGTTCCAATTAAAAACTGTTTTTGTTTTGAGAAAAATTTGTTTAAAAACTATAGATTACAACAAAAAACATCAAATGGAAACACTTATCCTCCACTGGTTTTCATAAAAAAATATTGAGTATTTTAAAAATGATGACTCAGTTGTGGTTCACAATAAAGATTCTCCATAAAATGTGGATCATTGCTACACATAAGTATAATCATAGTGCACCCAAAACCCAAAATTTCAAGAGAATTGAAGATTTGGTGAAATTTCATCATGATAACTACAGAAAAAAGGACAAGTGAATATTTACTTAGTCATCAGTGTTCAACATTGTACTTACTTAGCAGTCAGTGTGGAAATTTTTTAGATTCATCAATGAGTGAATTTACACTGTATGTTCACAAAAACAATCAGGAATTATTCAACTGCACATGCCACTTGAATGCAGCATTTCTACTTCAGTTGTGAAATTCATTTTCCTCAGCTGAAAATCGAAAGCACAAAGGTCTGACATTAGTTGGGTACTTTATAATGGCCTTACAATTATTTTTGATGCATATGCATAGTGAGAAGTAACCTCATGAACTATCAGCTTGACACCAGTTTACATTTTGGTATCAATTTAGTACTGTACTTCTACATTTGGGCTCAACATATTAAAGAAAATATGAACCACATGAAGTGGAAAAAAAAAATTTGAGGAGCCATAAATACTCAAATCCATAACACATTAATAATGGCAGGATTTCCAAAAATTTGATAAATTAAAAACATGAACATTTTGATATACACAAGAATGAATTCACTGGTACATAAATGAACTGAAAAAGAGATATGTAAAAATGTTGAAAGTTTAATTGTTGAAAAAACCCCAAGTCCCAGTAGCATCACAGTAAGACGGCTACTTACTAAAATTTGACGGAGCTCTCGAAAGTGACTCACAGGAACCAGAGAGGGTTTAGGTTTCTTCAAGATTGGCTGCTCTACAGAACGAAGAAACAAGCTTCATAACTACTGAGCTGGAAAGCAATCAAAATTTTAACATGTCTGAACACTTGTGCTCAAACTAGCTGAAAAGAAATTAGGGCAAATAAAATTACAAGCCACGATCATGATCATGTGACCCCCAACATGTGGCCCCAAACTCTCTTAATTTAATTAAGTCCTTTGGGCTATTCCGTGTTGAGAGTCATTGAAAGGGTGATTAATCGACATCAGAGTACCATGCATTACTGAAAGTCGCTATTGTCCAGGTGATGTCCGAAATGAATAAGGGCTACTAAATTTGAGCACTTCTACGGTTCAAACCCGAACACAAGCGTCATTAGAGCTGAAATTCATTGGAAGAAATTTATTAAAAATAATCACCACTGATTTAATAACAATTTTGAAATTTAATTATAAATTTTCTGGAAAAAAGTTGTTCATTAGACATGCTGAAGATACCCTCAAATAGCCCTCGAACCCTGTTTCGTTTGAACATAGTGGTTTGAACATAATTTGACGAAAAAATGAAGAAAACAGCATTTGTAAATCATTCATTGGCTAATACTCTGTATCGCGAATCCTGAAAAATTGCTGTCAACACTTGTGAAAACAATATATCGAAACCACAGTAGCATTTTTCGACTTGTTTCACATCAGTGAAGTTCACATTGAAGATGATAAATCTTGGCTCTGAGCTGGTTCTGAACTTAGTGTCCCGTGACACTTGATAAATGAGGCCCAGAAAAATCTTGCAAGGCCTTTATTCCACATTTTTTCTTTAGTTCAACACATATATGGATAGCTGTTTCAGTTCACTACTCATTTTTCGAAATTGATTGTTTTCCATCGCAAGTTCAAAAATGATCTTCGACATTTCGATTTTTTCCGGCAACAGAAGAATTTAAAGAATGCAAGATACAAATGGTTTCCATCCTATTGTTTCACGTATGCTTTTAGAATCTGCAACACTACATGGGTTTTAGAACACTTATGAAGTAGTATGCAGATTTTAACACATGTATGTGTATTTTATCGTTGTCGAAGAAAAATTCAGGGAAATGCTCGAAATGATTAAGAGTTTATTTAGCCATGAATATGTCGCTGGATTTTTGAGGCGCAAATTTTTCGAATACACTAGAGTGTTAGGTCTGCGGCAGAACTGGATTGACTATGATTATATTTACCACTTTACTAGACGATATCTCATATCCATGACATTAGTAATTGATCATTCAATTGAGGACATACTTACTCTCGTGTGTTTAAAAGTTCGCCAACGTAATTTTTTATGAATGTTATGTACAACATGTAAGCAACACATCTGTTAAGCCATTGCTTGGCATTTTCGTGTGGGAGTTTAAAATAGTTAATTTTGGAACTCAGTTGCACCATGTTTCAAAATGAGACCATGATGGAATTTGATATTTTAAACCCTGCTAATTATAAGTCATAAATACTTATGCGTTCTGTTAATTGTGGGCATTTATCCCCTACATCCTGGTAACAGAACATGCAGTGTGTGACTCAAGTAGTTCCTGGATATTTAATTCACTCCAGTATAAATAGTAAAACTACTATGACTGACTTTGGTCAATGATTGGATATTAATGTTAGTTTTCAAAAACTCCTGGCTTTAACAATGCGAGGCGAGTTGCTGTCAAAATAATATTCTTCTGAGGCTTTTTACTCGAACCACCAAAGAGTTGTTTAGACTCTGATTGCTAGCTATACTCAGATTTCCAAGTTGATTTAGTGTCTGCCATCATTTTTTTATTGCAGAGCACATTCTCTAATTTTCCGGTTTAATCACGTTCAAGAATAAGTAATTCAGTTGATCGTTGTACGTTCTCATTGAGATTTTGGTGTATTGATGTCTGATGATTTCAGCGATCTTAAAAAGATTCCCAGGATCATTGACTGAGAATCAGCTCCACAAAAATCAAATCATCATTCTCATGTTTCACGGTTACCGCTTCCTTTGGTTCGAAAACTTCAGATTTTCTCTCACAAAACGGGAGCAACACAACAACATCAAAATTTAATGTCGCTCATTTTGAAGTGAGCAAGAAAAATTCTCAACAGTCTGAACCAAACGTAAACTGTTTAAAAATAGACATAAAATCGACCTAGCACATAAATGAATAAATGCTTTAGTAATTAGGCTTTCGTAATAAATCGTTGAGAGGGGCATGCATAAATACGAACTTGTTATTGTCCTAGTTTTTTAAATTTCTTGAAATGAAAATTTTCTTTGAAACATTTCGTTATTGTTTATTTTTGAAATACCGAAACAAGTCTTCATATGAGAGTGAGGGGTAAAAACTGAAAATTTGGCAAAATGCGATGTTTTAACTAAAAAATTAAATGCTGTCTTGTAGTTTTAAATTTATCCGTAGTATTCTCCTGTTTCGTTTTACATAAATATGATCTCGTGTGCAATTCCTTACTCTATTACTTACGTAAATTATTATTGGGATACGGTATCATAAGATAGTTCATTTAAGATATTTCCGGCAGGTATAAATACATTTTAACCAACGTTAGAACTACTCTTTTCGGCAAAATGGTATATCACACACTGAAAAAAGTAGTTAAAATGACAATGTTTTGTTACCGGTTTTCTCCTAACAAATTTGGAGGAAGAGTTGTGTTGAATTGAATCGTTAACTATGTACAGTTGTGTTCAGTGTCACTGGTAATTAGTACATTCTTGCATCGCTCCGACAGTACAGTCTTCCGGTGTCATTGCTATGATATATTTCTGCTTTACATGCTTCACATGGTCGAGATTCGATTCAGCAATCTTGTTCAACAGCAAAATAAGGCCTCAGAATTACCTGAGCATTTCAAGTGATCAGGCAATAATGCATTGGATTTTTATTTTCACGACAGTTCTGCTTGACTTTCTTGATGGTTCCGATTGCATCTATCCGATCTCATGGAGTGCCGGATTGGTTCAGGATCAAGATGGAATAGTATGGAATAGCCTCCAGGTCTCCTCATTTAAGCCTGTGAATAACTTGTCTGACTAACACAATAGGGAGCTACAAGCCTGATCACCTCAACGTTTCCTCATACTTTAAAGAAATATTCATTCAGATTGCTTGCAAAACCTTGTTGAATCTATGTCTTATGGGATCAGAACTTCAATTCATGTGAAAAATAGTTCAATAAACTATTAGGTTTAAATCTTCTCAAAGCATCCATATTTCTTTTGGGTGCGGCAAACGTTTTGACCGGGCTGTGTTAAATAATAGACTGCGCACGTAAAAAAAATCAATTTAGGACTCTGATTTGTGAAGAAATCGAATGGAAAAGGTTATATTTGTCAACAACAAGATATTTCATGCGAATAAAATTTATTTACTGGGTTTTATTTCAGTCTGGTGTTGTCGAATAAAATCATCATCAGTGAATATCATCGGAACACACGGAACAAATTCCATATAAATATTACTGAAGTAATTTATTTTTCTTAGAAGGTCATAGAGGACTAAAAAACACCTATGAATCTAAAGTCGTATCACTCAGTGTGTAAGCTCGCATTTTGGCCTCGCGAATCACACCAGGCACAATGATTAAGTTTGACTTCATTATGGGTATATTTTTCATGATACAGAATGATTCTACTGAAATCTATCACAATGTTGGATGAGTCCACGATCGATAAAATATTGAACTTAAAAGAATGGTTCAATGTTTTATGGAAAATTCTATCTTTCCACATTGCCCTAAGAGACGCATTAGAGTTTAACCTTTAGTTTCAGTTTGGCGTGGCTTCGGGCACGTGAGCTGAGAGCTGCCTTTGCTATTTTAAGATAGATACTTTTGAACTTTTAAGACCATTGCATACGTTGATGCGTGCTTTACCATTTGAATGCATTTTTATACTGGCGTCATCGGTGCTGTAATCGCCGTACTTAGTGAACTAGGAGTGAGCTCTACCAGCGAGTGAATGTGCCCTGCGGCGTCTCTTCTTGACTTGCCAAGCCGTCAGACCTGCTGTACTCGATCTGAGGTGTCTTACCTTCCTCCTTCTCCTTGCTTTCCTCGCCCCACTTCCTCTTCAGATTTTAAATACTTAATCCCTCTCCTTGCTTATTACTTCGGCGGTTACTTGCCGACTTAATTTCTACCACTTAATCTACTGCCTATGTTACTCTGCTTTATTAACCTATTTCTTGCTGTAATTGTGTGAATGTGAGAGTGCGAGTGATTTGAAGCGTTTTGAATCCTATAATTGATTAAGAGTTAACTCAAGTTAACTACTTAAATTTCTTCTGTGGTATCTTGACCTATGGCATGCCAGCGGACAGCTTGTAGGCTGTCTAGATCTTTAGGTTATTCATTTGACCTAACAATCTAAATCTTAATTTTTAATTGCTTCTGCTCTACATGTGCGTTTCTTTATCTTTTTACGTATTTCCTTCTTTACTCCAGAAGTCTCCACCACACTGAAGCACAATTTAAACTCAGGTTAGCATTGCTGTGTTTTAACTAGGCTTGATATTGCTATACTTTAGCTGAACTAAAAAGGCCCCAGCTGCTCTCCCTTTTTTTAATCTGGCGCTATTTCATCCTTACAGTATCTACAACTTAGCATCTTTAATAGCCCGGGGTGAGGAGACGGATCAGCAGGTCGCACAGGACGACAGGTCTTATTTGTGTGCTCCAAACTGCAGCAATGCCGTCACTCGGAGTTCCAATCAATTAACGGCCAACTGCATCTACTGAGTTGATGAGCAAGAGTCCTATAACAGGCATTCTCCACTTGTCCGACTCGATGCGGATACCTGAGATAGCCGGGGCGCACTGGGTCCAATACCGCAGGATTTCGACCCCGCCCACCCCTCTCCCTCCACCTCCGAGTTGCCATTCGCGCCAATTTTTAAGCATGTGGTACTACTGAGGTTTATTAACCCATCTGTTCGCTTTACAGTTATTATTAATCACTGCATTATAACCACTACAAGTACTTAGTAAGTGGATACTATAGCGGAATACCAAAGTTAACATGCATTAAATCAATGTAATAAGTTTTGACAACGACCGCTGGTGTTTGGCCATTCGACCCTCCATCTCGGCAATCAAAAACAGGGATTCTCTAACTTTTCTAACTTAATCGTAAACTAACTGAACTTGGCCTACCCTAACCCAACCTAATCTAACCTAACCTAACCTACTTAACCTAACTTAAGTTAACTTACCTAACCTAAATTACCCTAACCGAAAAATGCTGTAGCTGCTCGGAGGTGGTGCTGTAGCTGCTCGGAGGTGGAGGGTGAGGGGTGGGCGACGTTGAAATCCTGCGGCATTGGACTCTGTGCAGCCGGGGCCACCCTCACTATTCGTTGAGAATTCCCGCAAGAATACCCCGCTCTTCATGCTTGCGCGTCACTGCAGCGGTGATGTTGACTAAGCCTTGCGAGGGGACGCCAATCGCAAACTGTTTTTAGCTGTATTCCCTATTCGCGTTGTGCGTTAAATCGTTAGTCTTTTCGTACAATCTTTGCTAGAGTTGGTCTTCTGTGTTCCGTTGCAGGCTTTTAAGGGGAGCTACTACCCTGCACTCTACCTAATTTACTGAATTTTTCAAATTTCACTGTTCACTTCTCTTTTGCATCTAGAGGAACGAAAATGAATTGAGGTATGTAAAATTGAATTCTGAATACGCTTTCTTCTATAAACATTTTTGATTTTTGCAATGAAAAAAAATAATTGTGCGAACATAAGAAAACATATATATACTTGCGCAAAACTTTTCCCCCTCTACAATTTTTTACGCAGAAGCGCGATTGTGGTCTCTTTCGACTTGGAAGGACTGTAGGAACCTCGTAACTAAGGAGATTTTTAAACATCGAAATAGAAAAAAGTTATTGTTACACATGTCCAACAATTGTGATTTTCAATTGCGAAAATCGAAATTTTCATAGAAGCAAATGTGTTCAGAATTCAGTTTTACATCTCTGTATTCAGTTTTGTTCACCTAGTTGCAATATAAATGTGCAAGCTGAGAATCGAGAAATTATCTAGGATTTACCTGGGTGAGAAATTTTTGAACAAATGTACCAATAATTTTTTTTTCAACTCTAAATTCAAAAAAATCCTTCGTCACGAGGTTTCTACAGTCCTTCCGCGTCGAATGAAACCACAATCTCGCTTCTAAGTAAAAAATTGTGGAGTGGGAAAAGTTTTGCGTTAGTACATTTATTTTTTGTTGGTTCGCACAATAACTTTTTTTCTATTGCGAAAATCGAAAATGTGTATGGATAAGAAGGTGTTCAGAATTTAATTTTACACATCTGTATTGATTTTTGTTCCTCTAGATGAAATATAAACATGAGCAGTGAAAATTGAAAAGTTCGAAAAATTAGGTAAAGAACTGGGTAGTAGGTCCCATTAATATCATTAACGGGCAGGTAAATAAAATTTCTTGCTATTGACTTCGTTCATATTGATTCTATTTGTGTGAGTTCTCCACAGTTTCACAGTGTCTTAGATTTTTGCAGTTGAAATAGTTTTATTGATTTAAAAACGAAAATCTAAATGTCCGCAAAAACATACCTTGTCCAGTCTATTTCTGCTGCCAATATATGAACTATTTCAATCAACACAAGTAAATGTTTTTAATGTTGGAGCGTGGATCAGGAGGTAAGAATTCCTCGTACTGAAAAAGATTTCTAATTCTTGGAAAGTCTTTTTCAACTAAATTTAAAATCTATTGGGTAGAAATGCTGAAAGGTAAAGCTACTGAGAGTTAACACTTAATCTGTTCTATTTCGGTCACAATCTGGTAAGGACACACAATCTTTCCATTTTCTTTTGCAACCGTATGAACTTGAGTGCGCCCTGCATAAGTTCAGTTTATGAATACTCCGAGGAATTTATCCAATAAGTACATTGAAAATGAGGAATTTATCCCATAGTACATTGAAAATGAGGAATTAATCCTATAAGTAAAATGAATTTGAGGAATTTATCCAATAAGTACTTTTAATATACGGAATTTTTCCAATGAGTACATTGGAGACATACTATTAGAAATGAATGTTTTCAGAAAATTGATCTTTTCCAAAGCCTCATAACTGGACCACAAATGAGAGGCTCGGTATATTAAGGGTTCAATGGATTGCTTTTGTCTTAGTTTGGGGATGCACTTAAATAACTCATATCAAGTTCTTTGAATGTTTTTTTTTTAATACCGAAAGTCGAGCCAGTTTTGTTACGTGTGACGAGAATATCGAGAATGGATAGGTTTCATCATATTCCATTATATTCTGGTGTTGTTAAATTTACATCTGTGCTGAATGCAGTGTTGAGAAAATCTAAAAAGAGTTGGGCTTACTGCTTTTCTTTGAATGTTGTAAAAGTAGCATTTAAGTACGTTTGTAAAATAATGTCTTATTTGGGGGCGGACATGATTTCAAAATTCTGCTTTCCAGATGGCACAAAAATAATGACTAACGTTCGTGCAAGTGGGTTCCTCGTCGATAAGCTGTCTAAAAATTTTTAAAATGTTAGTGAATGTGAATAGATTTCAGGAGCCGACATTGTCAAATATTCTACAAACGTTTTTATACTAAAACCATGAAACCACGGGTTTGAAGAAAATGCGTTTTCAGAAAATATTCGAATCCTTTCTTCGAAGTTACAGCAAAGTTAACCTTAAAATTTCCCCCTTACTCTAAGGTTTTTAATGCAGTCAGATAATTCATACGAGTTGCACAGAGTACATATTTAGGTGCCTGCTAAACTGGTCTACGGAAGAAATTAAAAACTTTGAAACTCTGTTGTTTGATGTCGTATACGAGGGTCTCAGTGAATGGACAATTTCGTGAACCTCGGGGAGGCCTTATAATGTATCTGAAATTGACCCACTTACAGAGAACCATTTAAGATTAATTAAATCCATAAAATTTTAGTATTTCAGTTTTCTAAAAAAGTGATTCACCTTGTCTTCGATCCGTTGGCTCAAATTTTATAGGTTTTGTGTCTTGTTTTAGAAACTGACAATTCTTTACAATTTTCAAATATATCCATATATTGGCTAAACATCTAGACATGCTAAGGTCCGCTCTTTCGAAAATAAAAGTATTATGTTACAAAAACTTCCTCATTCAAATCCTAAGGCACACTATAAAAATCGAATCATCCTTTTAAATTCGATACTTTCTCAATATTGGACTCACCCAACAACCCCGCAAGTCTTGAAATCGTTATATATCGTTATAAATAAACCAACCTTGTACTCAGACTTTTCCTCGCCTCCACGTGTCTGCCTAGACCCGCGAGTGCACAGTGCTGGCAAATTCGCTTTATGAAACGATCTTGGACGTAAATGGATTTTTTACTCTCTCAAGTCTTTTAAGAAGTAAGGATTTCTTCTGTATTATTTTTTTGAAATTTGTCATACATGTTTTTCCGGCAGATGATATTCTACTGATGATAATTTTATTTGAAACCAGATTGGTATGAATGTCTAGTAAATTATTTTTGTCGCATCGATTGTATTATTGTTTATTGTTAGGGTTCGTTTCAAACAAACTCATCTCCACATGCACCATATTTATCTGGCTATTACTGCTTTGACAACAGGTTCCCTACATTGGCTGCTGCCCGTGGTGTTGTGACTTTTCGTTTCGTTTGTAAAAAAGCATTGTGGGTACATGCAGTGATTACACTTTTTCTGAATTTACTGTGTATTTTTCAACGCTATTCCTGTCGTTTACACCCCCACTCTGGCGGCAAGATCTAAAAGGGGTTCCTGATTTTACATATACAGGGTATTGATTTTCAACAGTTACAAACTTTCACATGTGATCGGAATACTCAAAATAAACCCTTTATCAGGAATACTAAAAAATGCAAAAATTTCAGTTTTCGAGAAATTGAACGTTAAAGTTTACAATTTCACTTACGTTGTTAACAATTTAACCAATTTTTACATTTCTAACAAATGAGGAAGGAAAATGAGACAAATATTGAGCAAACAGGTGAGCTTTCAATCAATATCTACAATAATTGAAGGGTGGAAAGGTTTAGTGGACTACTTGCATTTTTCTGGTCGAAAAAAATGAACTAGACTAGTGGACTCTAGACGGGTACGACCGTGTCACAGCGAAAGTCATTGGTAGCATGCATTAGTAGACTACTCAACTCTGGTCGACTT
>JACJUY010007689.1:2653-24073 GCA_014220935.1 Platorchestia sp. MABIK
GCGCCACGAAACCGCAGCCTCACGCCACCAAACCGCACACCCGCGCCACCAAACTGCAGACCCAAGTCCTTAACATCTGCAAGTGTCCTTCAAATAACATATAGTTCATTTTCATGGGTGGGGAAATCACGTTAGTGACGATGAGTTCACTGAATATCAGTTGAAGCTATGAAGCTAACATAGAACGTGAAACTTGACGTGTGGAACGATAACGAATGATATTTAATGACTTGGGGTCTGCACGCAAACAGTACGTTTGTGTGGGGTTCTTCGCATTTGAGGTGTTCAATTTTCTGACTGTGGATAATCTAGACAAATTAATTGTGAGAGGAATCATGCTGGAAAATCTTAGAATCAAATTGTGAAATTTTGAGTAGGAAATTTCTCACACGGATCAAGTAAAGTAGTTAGAATATGAAAATTTGAAATGAAATCATGAAATTAGGCCATACCTATTCTATGTTTGTGAAAATGCTCACATTGTGGTAGTCATTCATGGCAGGTGATGACCGGTAGCGCTCCTGGACTCGAGACCGTTTGAGAATTGTTGATGTGAACTACTACAGAGACTCTTATTTTATTTTAATATTCTGAATGTCATAAGAGGAATGAGGCATCATTGAAAAAGGGTTCGATAAAATTTATTTTAGTTACTGTCGGTTTACACTGGATCAACTTTGAATAAAGTAATCCTCTTCTACAAAAGTAAACACCGTAGTTCGTTTAACGTTTACAAATATTGTTCTTAGACAGGATGCTCTTCTCAGCCGAATGCCGGCGTAATTAAACATATGCACTGAGAATACTCTTACATATGAAACATTGAATTTACTTGAGAAAGTAAAACTTTGGTGCCAGAGCACAAGCATCTATTGTCTCACATCGGAAAAATAGATGTTTAAAAACTCATAATTTAACGTAAAATATACAGGGAAAGCCCTAGAGAATTTTTTTCGCAATCTTTGGAAGAATCTTCGTTTGAATGGAAAGGTTTTTTGAATTTCAAATTATTAAATAGAGAGCAAATAATGTTATGACTTGAAAATGCTAAAAATAAAACTTCAATCTATATAATATTCTACTTGTTCCTTCCTTAGTTCATTAGTTGCTTAAGGCCGCGACTCGCTGGCCAAATTTCGCCAGTATACTCGCGAGTATGCTCCCAAGCGCGCTGAGGTTGGTGCACTCGGGAAGCCTTCGAGCGTGTTGGCGGTCGCTTCTCGAGCTTCAGTCCATGGAGGGAGTGTATAGTGGAGGGAGTATAGTCGACCGAAAAGAGAACCAGATTTTGAGATTTCTCCCATGTCTGTGGTAACCAATAGCGTTCTCGCTACTGTGACGTCAGTTACCTACTGACTATGGTGGGGTTGACACACGCGCGCTAAAAGCTCTTCTAGCTCCTGAGTTAGTCGCACGTGGGCATTTCAACCCAGATCTTAGTTTTCTCAATAAATATCTGGGTTTTTATTTGACGTCAAGGCAGAGTTGTAAAATTACGCCTTTTTTTCCGGACATAATTCTTAAACTAATATCTTGAGAAACAAAATTTGATTGTTGAAATTGAAAGCATTTTACAGTCCCAGCAAAGTTCAAAGTCTATGAATGGATTTCGGTGTCAAATTTCAGGTCGGAAAAGTTAACTCCAGGATTTTGTTCACAGAAATGACAAGTTTGGTAACACTGCTTCAGGGCGTCACCTGGGTTTTTCATAATTTCACTCAATACTGAAATCTATTTGGGTCAAATTGACTAAACAATTAATGGAATTTTAAACAATTCATTTATCACAGGTGATACAGAGGTAGAGAATGTTAGTTATGTCTAGCACAATGGACAAATTTGAGTAGAGCTACCTGCGGGCCCGAATAAGGTCAGCGATTTCTGGGGCATCCTACCATCAACGTTATTCTAGGGTGTACAATAATATTTAACCCAATTCACTTAACTTAGTTGCGCAGTAGACTGATTAATGAGATAGTTAACTCGATATTGGATGCTTCATTTCCCAAATAGCTTATTTAGACTAGATGGTAACAGTATATCAGTCATGGACCAGTCATTGAGGAGACAAGATTTGACTTGGTGATTTTACACGACTAGTATTCTGGTAGGAAATGAGACTCAAGATATCTTTTGAATACCTCGTATGAATAACTTTCACGTATCTCCGCAGAGATTGAGTTCCAATTTTTAGTTCCAACGAAGGGGATACTATGTTGCGACCGGTCCCTTGAATAATGAGGAAGCATGAATTTACCTTTATTTCGTAAAGCTTATACAGGCGGGAAGAATCTTATACCGATTTCAACACCCAACTCAATGCCGAACTTAACACCGAAAATTCGCATCCACGTCTGTGGATTATAAATTGATTTCATTTCAAATCAACATATGAGCTCCCATTAGAAAGCTAGTTTTTTTTGTTTGTTATTTAAGTTTTAAGAGTGAATTTTACCGAAAATATAGTAAACTCGACTACAAAGTGATGAAGCATGACATCATGCTTCTATCGCATCTAAAAGGGCAGATGCGACAATTTTGTCTATTTCTGTGAACATGGATACCCTTAATGGCATCTTAATTTTTTACCACGAACAGATGCAGTAGTGTGGGTCAACTTGAGCACCCCAACCAACCCGTTGAGAACTACCTTATAACGCAATGATTTACTACTTTTTCGTTGATTACTTTCCATCAAATCAACATCCAAGGCTAGAAGTTAGGCTCAATCGATTGTTAAAATTCAGCCCTGAGCGCTAATGAAAAAAAATTCCTTTTACATCTCTAGGGGAACACTAGCTTCAATCCATTATCGGGAGACTACGTAACAACGCGAAAATTTACTTCCTTGTCTGTCAGATCATTTATATCAAATGAAATCAACCTACAAGCCTAAAATTAGGCTCAACCGAAAGCTTGAAACGCCTCTATTAATGAGTAATACAACAAAAATGGAAAAAACTTTTTGAACATCATCCATGACACAAGACAATTATTTTCAGACATACAATTGATTGAAGAGGCTGCTAATTAATACATTATTCAGGTGATTGCAAATGTGGGATAGGAAAAGCCTGAAAAAATAATTGCGGAATGATCAAAGCTGATTGATGTTGATATATTTTTAAATGAAAAATATACACACGATAATAAATTTTTCTTGCGAACAATAAATTTTGTGGGAATAATTAAATAATACTACGCGACAGAGACTGGCATTTAAATTTAATATTGAGACTTTTATCTGCAATGGGGTCAAAATCAATCCAAACTCAGGACTGTAAGTACCAAGATAATTCACAAAGCATTGAATTTCTCACATATTAATACTAAAAATATTGTACTAAATGATACTAACAGCATGAAATAATTAATCCATATGCTAAATCAATTACCAACAAAATGGGTGAAAGAGCTGCAGTGTAAATCTCTGTTTCGATAAATAACAAAGCGAACTGGTTTCAGCTTAAAAACAGTTGACTTGTTCAGACAGTTATGGTATTGTCTAGTTCAGAAAGTTGTGTCAACAAACTTACATCATACATATTTGAAAAACGAATATCATTTGTGCCCTCTACAAAAAAGTAAGTAATTAACCGTAAACTGACCTTAGCACAATCGGATGAAGGAAATAAGATTATATGAAATTATATATTTGTTAAAATCTCCCTATCCGCAACAAAGCCGTTCAAAAGAGAGGAAGAATGAAGGAACCATTGGGGATGGTGATCTTCCCCAACTTTTGAAATGTTCCAAAGGGAACATTCTTTTAATAGCAAACGTTTCGGAATCTCTGATTCCATCATCAGTGCTGTAAAGCAGAATAAAAAACGATAATGAATAAACTGCGAAAAATTATTCATTATCGCTTTTTATTCTGTTTCCAGCACTGATGATGGAATCAGAGATTCCGAAACGTTTGCTATTAAAAGAATGTTCCTTTTTACACTGGTTCTTCTCTTTATTTTCCAGTGTATCTGTGTGAAAAGGTCGACAATAAAAAACATGGACCTAGTAACAGAAATAATTTTTTTAACAAATTAGAACAAGCACATTTTCCTGGAATTACCTTCTGAGTAATCAATGTGCTAAAATCGGATAACAATTTTTTTGGTCGAGACGGAATAGGAATATCAATTTTTTTCCGCATTGCGTAAGCACAATGCTAGCAAAAATTGTCACTGAGTATTAATTTCAGAGTGTTATTCAAAGACGTCATTTAGCATACAGCTTGTTTTTACCATCATTTAAAGGCTGTATTTTAAAACTTTAAATGTCAGTAGCGGATGAATCCTAAAAGCTGTAGAGTTATTAATCACTTTATTGATAGATAACATTGACACGTGGTAGGGTCTATTGGTTTACTGCTTGCAACACGCAAAGAAATCTGGTGCTCAGCTATTGCATTTTTACGGGTAAGATCATAAATTTGGTTGGTTCTGAAATGATGATGACAATACAAAGAAGTTCCATGTTCCTTATCAAGAAAGGTCTACTGTAGGATCAAAATAACTTTATTAGAGTCCAAACTTACCCAAATATTTTTGAAGCGGCCAGTGCCATATTTCAATCTTCGCGGCAGCAAGCGAACCTTCTTGATGGGAAACACGTATTCAAGATCTATTTCAATAAAAGCCATTTCTTCATAGCTACTGTAGTATTCGTTGCCCTGGCTTCCATCAATCGCTCTTTCAGGACCACTGGAAAATTTATTTTCAGGTGTATAATAAATGCGGAATTGATTTCAAAATCCCAAAATCAATTCCAAAATCGAGGAAAGACTTATTAATCATTGCTAATTCTAAAGGATCGTTTAAATCTACATATGAAATATTTGAAAGAAGAACTTTTCTGTTTGAGGACCGTCGTCCACACTACTCACTAAGAAGTTCCAAACACAGAAGATGCCTGGACCGCCAAACCAGGCACAGTACCCAACGTGGGATTGGTGGGAGGAGTAGCGCAGCACGAGAAGAGGTGAGTGGCCTGACCAATCCCACTGGGATCCATACCAAGAATAACACAGCCCAAGTCTGAGAAAATAATATTTATAACCAAAGAGATTATTTTATACCAGTTCTCAAAGTTTGATCATATTGGCTGTTTATGCATACAGTAGACATTCGGTCATTCTACATTTCAAGAAAATCTGTCATGAAGCATGTCTGTAGTGAACGCCATAATAGTATGCATCATTTTCACGCGGAGAAATTTGAGTTTTTCGTGAAAATGGTCATTTATAATACAAAGGAAAACATCAATCCTTAGAATTCAACACCTTTCAAAACTTTTACCTTGATTAATGAATGCCTAATAGTGAGAAATGGAAGCTGAAGTGTTTCGAATGAGCAATGGCTTTTCACAAGCTCTGCGACGCAAATAAATATTCATCTTAATAAATCGCCATCTGTTGATTATTTAGTACTCAAAGCCATTTGCATTTGTAATATTATAGCTAATAGAAATGAAATTGTTGAATTATGGCACGTAGTTGAAATACGAAAGTTTAGTAATTTTATTAGGGTTTCCAGCAGTGATCGTCTCAACCGGCTAGTGTTCCATTGAATAATTTGAATTAAAGTTTTCTTCCATGGAAAGTTGTAAGGAATTTTTGCTTGAAAATTGTTAAGTCCGATAATATCTTATAACATATTAGTTTTGAAATGATTAAAACCACAAATGAAGAAATGATCCACATCCTGCACAAAAACAATGAATGGTGGTTGATACACGAATAATTTAGCTCAATAGTACATACAGGGTGTCCAAAAATTTACATGAATAAACTTGAACCGCCAGTGAAACGCAATAATTCTTCTAGAGAATGGCGAATTCCATCATAAAACTTTTAAAACATTTAAAAATTGAAAGAATGACTACCCGTCTCTTTTGAGAACCCTACAATTCTTGTAGCCTGAGTTTTAATGTTGCCTGTTATTCTTCTAGTGAACTCGATAATGAAGGAAAAAGGCACTCAAAGTAATGGAGCGAATATCCTTTTATGGAAATGAACTATCCGTTAATTATTTTATTTATGTTGACATTCGCTCAAAACATTCTCCTGAGCCATGCATGAAACTCAATTGTGCTGGCCGACTAAATTTCAATTACGTCGAGGAACAATTTGTTTGAACATGAAAGCAAATCAAAAATACTTGAGACTGCTGTCAATTGATGCCAAACAGAGCAAGCATGAAAACTACGGGGCAATTTTTCAAACGCTCGAGTGCATCTATGTTATACTTCTCGTCGTAGTTGGCATATTATGATCGCCGATTTTATTAGCTTTGTGCTGCAGGAATTTCCTCAAACGATTCTGAATGATTAGTTTAGGATTAAATTCAAACATCTTGAAATTCATATTGAATCTGAGTACGTCTGTGGGTTAAGTGGTTAAATTTGTACATTTTTTCCTTGGAAGGGACAAGATGTGGTGAAGAAAATTTATGGTAATGGTTATTCCAATTTAATTTTTTGGAGTAGATTCTGCTCACATCAAATTTGTGCTCGAATTGTATGTAGGCCCTGCACTCACTACGACTAAATATATTTTCCTCCGGTCAATATCGCTTACGATATGACCGCGATATCGACAGACTCATTCCTAAAATCTAATATTATCACAAATTGTAATATCGTCGTAACTCATACTACTGAACCATAAGAAGAAAATATAGACTTATGTAAAAGATTGAATTCGTAGGATCGAACAAACCATCTAGCAGCTCTATCTTCTCCTGTGTGAAGAAGCAATCAATTTCAATGAGAATTTCATCGCCCAATATGCTAAAGTAAGCATTTCGATACCCTCGAAATAGGAGTACATAACAGAATATCAAAGATTTTGCATTCAATTTTCTACAAACGACAATGATAAGTGAATGATTTCTAAATGGTGAGAAGCAATGTCCATATTGAAATTCCGTCATTCTTATTTTAGAATGCTGGGAATTCTTTGGTTGATTCCTTTTAAAAATTCTGCAGAACAAATTCATCTTTGCACTCGCGGGTGCATGTAACGACATTATGTTATTTTACGTTATCAGATGTAGCTCGCTAATTTGAGTGAAGCATGGGTCTCTGAATGAAAAATTGAGTTAATGATGAAAATATTTTAAATGAATGGGAGCACATATTAGTGTAAATTCCTTTAAAAATTATCTCTGTGAATCAAGTAAAATTCTAGCGGTTTGATTGGCAAGTCTCTGCTCGGACATTGTAGCCCCGTAAATTGAGAAAACTTTTAAAAATCTTCAACTATATACGTAAATCGATCCTGACAAAGAATTTTTTTAGATGAATTAGAGAAATTAGGAACAATAAAAGTATTTGCACGGTCCCGAAGTCTGGTATCATTAATATCGCAACTGACCTGGGTGGTGAATCCAGCCTGTGCAGGTGCGCTGCAAACACAAAGCAGCACATTTGATCTTCGAGATGTCAATGACCAGAGTGTCGTCAGGTAGAACAATTTGGCGACCCAGGAGACATGTGTGACAAGCGTACCAGTGTAAACCAAGAGCTGTTACGCCAGGGCATAGAATGAAAGACATAAAAAGTTATATTGGAATCATTTTTTCTTATATTGCGATTCAGTAGCTGTAACTGTAACTGAAAACAACCATTAATAAATGATGTGAAACAGTATTAAGTATTATAGTCAATTATCGGTGTAATTTTTCTACTTGTTTGCAACAGTTTAGAGTTGTTCGTGAAGCTTACGATCAATCCAGCGGAATACATTGCACGCGCCAAACAATACCTGTAGTTGCCTTAAATTGATCATATATATCAGCACTTTGGGGTGGCAAAATTACAGAGTATACTGTTCTAATTCACTGTTAGAATCAGGGTTGGAAAATATTGGGTTAAAAAAACAGCCCAACTGTGTCTTCGGGCGTTTTATTGGGTTGTGTTTTTTGTTTTTTATTGGATTACGGTATCCTAAATTTTTCTTATGAGTAATTATTTTTAATGCATACATTAATGATCTGTGAGTGCAGTGTGAACAAAGCTTTAAGCTATTCCAGTCAAAAGCAGCGTCTGCCAACCTATCAGGATTATGATTGTGTAACTACGAAATCTATGATTTTTAAGTTTTCTCGGTCTTACTGTCAGTGTCGTCAAGTGTCACATGATACTGCAGGCTCGGCATCTGCATTAGCTTGTTAGACCTATTTGTTTTCTGTCTACAAAATAAGAAAGCCAGGTCTGCACCTGCCCTAACTCGTAAAGCTTAGTGGCTTATCTGTCTGCAAGAGATGGTGATGCTTGGAATGAAAGGCAGTTAGTTGTATTCCACAGTTCAGAAGTAATGGAAGTGTGTGTAAGTGCGAGTATTTGTTGATCAGTTTCTTTTTAGGGCCTTCGTAATTCCTATTAATTAAGAGTTAAAATTAGGGAACTCCTTTGAGCTGTATTTTGTATGTTTAGATTATAATTATTAAAGTTGGATGACCGTAGATCTACATCTAAATAACCCCCAGTAATGCCTTTAGGTTGTGAGAGAAAGTGATGTGGTTTTAAAAAGTGTTGGAGATCACGAAAGCACCAACATAGTAAACATTATGTCCGTAAACGCAAAACTTGTTCATTACCGTGCAATTAACTAGGAATTTTTAAATATTGGCAATATAAGAAGATACCATTCTTTTCGTAAATAGTTTGGTAGAATAGAAAACTCAACATGCAAATCGACAGAATTTGATCTAATTTCCATAATATTGGTATTTTAAGTTTTTTTGATGTGTTTTACTGGTAAAGTGAGATTTCAAAATTATTCTCTGTGTATTCACAAGAAAAAATTGCTTTTTATATGTGCGTTTGTGTACACACATCAAAGTTACCATTCAAGTTACTCTATTATAATAATCAAGGATTAAGGTATAAAGAAGTTACGTAAGTTGTTTGGTACCATTAAAATTACTATCATGATTTACTTCTGCTGCGTTTCTTAAATAGTGTGGATGAAAATGTGAGTATAACTGAATCAAGCTGCTGATTTAAGCCAGCAAAATCATGGTTTGAGCAAAATTTTAATTGAAAATATTTTTCTACCCTCATATTTATTTGTGTTGATAGTTACTCTCTGGAAATTTTGTTTGGTAACTTACTACCGTCAATTTTGTTTGTGTTTATTATGGTGCAAATTGTTTTTTTGAGAGACTAAAAATTTATTGATACCTATGTATAATAGCCTAAAAATATCACCATTGAGTCCAGCTCTGGAAGGTATATCTTGATGAAATGTGAAGCATTCAATACTCACTCATTGGATACTAAGGTAATGTATCTCGTTGGATCACACAATTTTCATAGTGTTGGTATAATATTTATTTGGTTTAGTGTGAGTGTAAATGTAAATTTTCAAAGTGACTTTCCTTCTGGTGGAAAGTATAACCTCGTGAAATCCCTATAGGAAATTACTTTCTAGTAATATATTTGCTTGTGAAAATTGTTTGTTCATGCATATAAGTATTACATTTTTTAGACATGAAAAGTTATTACAGATAAGGCATCAAAGAGAGCAGTTTCCAAATGCATAAAATAGTCAAAAATGATGAAGTTGGTAAGATCTTGTTTCAACATATGTGTTGACATTACAAATTCTATTCTGAGTCCCCTCAGCTGTGTTTTTAGAGATGAGGTGTGGTGTATTTCTGAATCAAACTTTTAATTGACACAAACAACACCTTTGGTGAAAATTTAATTTAATATTTTCTCACACCCACTCCAACGTAATTGTACTTATAGTTACTTTCTGATATGCCTTTGCTAAAATGCCACTACCTATCTACAATGTCTTTCCAGAAGCTCGCAAAGAATGGTACGGAGAGCAAAGAGGGCAGCGGATGAGGAGTGGGGGAGGAAGTTGGGAGGGGACTTCATGGAGAGAAGGAAGGTTTTCTGGAAGGAAGTGAAGAGGATTAGGAAAGGACAGGTGGAGAGTGAGGCAAGAGCGAAGGATGCAAATGGTAGGCTGCTAGTGGAGGGTTGTGATGTGAGGAAGAGATGGGCGATGTATTTTGAGGAACTGCTGAACGTGAAAGATGATAGGGTTGCGAGAGTGGTAGCTGTTGGAAGTGATGCTAGAATGCCGGTGTTTGGTGAAGTTAATAGAAGTGGAATAAGAAGTGTAGAAGTGAAAGGTGCGTTGGATGTGATTGAAAATGGGAAAGCACCAGGTATGGATGGTTGCACGGTTGAATGTCTAAAGAAAGGTGGAAATGTGGTTGTAGAATGGTTGGTACGTTTATTTAATGTGTGTTTTGGGGCTAGTAAAGTGCCGTTAGATTGAAGTAGCGCGTGTGTAGTTCCGTTGTACAAGGGGAAAGGTGAAAGGTATGAGTGCAGTAATTCTAGAGGTATAAGTTAACTGAGTGTCGTTGGGAAGCTGTATGGAAGAGTTTTAATTGGAAGAGTGAGAGTGATGACGGGTCGTGTACTGGCTGAAGAGCAATGTGGTTTTAGAAGTGGCAGAGGTTGTGTGAATCAAATGTTTGCTGTGAGGCAGGTAAATGAAAAATACTTGGCAAAAGGTAAAGATGTATATTGGGCATTTATGGATCTAGAGAAGGCGTATGACAGAGTGGACCGTGAGGCTCTGTGGCCAGTTGTGAGTTTGTATGGAGTGGGTGGGAGACTGTTGAATGCGATCAAGAGTTTCTACATTGACAGCAGAGCATGTGTGAGAGTAGGGAATGAGGTGAGTGAGTGGTTCCCAGTTATGACAGGTGTGAGACAGGGATGTGTTATGTCGCCGTGGTAGTTTAATTTGTTTATGGATGGTGTGGTGAGAGAAGTGAATGCCAGAGTGTTGGGAAAAAGTGCGCAGTTGGTGGAACGAAATGGTGTGTATTGGGAAGTGTGTCAGCTGTTGTTTGCAGATGATACAGCGCTTGTGGCTGATTCAGATAAAAAACTGAAGAGACTGGTTTCAGAGTTTGGTAGAGTGTGCGAACGGCGTAAACTGAGGATAAATGTGAATAAAAGTAAGGTGATGAGATGTTCAAGAGGTGGAGTGTTTGGAACTCTGGATGTGAGGATGAATGGTGAAGTGTTAGAAGAGGTAGAGCAGTTTAGGTACCTCGGGTCGAATGTGGCTGTTAAGGATAGTATGGAAGTAGAAGTGAGACATCGAGTGAGTGAAGGCTGTAAGACATTGGGTGCAATGAGGAAAGTTTTTGAATTGCAGGAGTTTGAGTATGAATGCTAAGAGGGGACTGTATGAAAGTTTGATTGTGCCAGTTTTGTTGTATGGAGCCGAGTCCTGGGGTTTGAGAGTAGCTGAGAGGAGGAAGATGGATGTGTTTGAGATGAAGTGTTTGAGGAGCATGAATGGAGTGACAAGAAGAGATAGGATGAGGAATGAGTTGGTTAGGGGCAAACGGGGGTTATCAAAAAGATGAGCAGGCGAGGGGATGAAAGAGTGCTTGGATGGCTTGGGCATGTTGAAAGAATGAATGTTGAGCGGCTGGTGAAAAAGATTTATATGTCGGAAGTGAGTGGTATTAGAGTGCGAGGTAGACCACGGATGTGTTGGATGGATGGGGTGAAGCGTGTTTTGTATGAAAGGGATCTGACTGTGGATGTGGCGAGAGGGATGACGTCGGACAGAAGTGAGTGGGGGCAGTGCAAAAGAAGGTAATTTTATTTTTGACGCTGTACTGGGAGCTTGCACGCGTGTGATGGGGGTTGACCTGTCCTGTGCGGGGGGAGGGGCTGCACTCAATGAATCGGTCGGGGTAAACCAGCTATGGCTGTCGGGCCTGACTGTGGAAGGTGGTTGTGCTGGGCTGCTGCTGATCCTGGCAGTTCTGGTGTGGCCAGTGCTGCCTCTCTCGCATCCTAGTGACTAAGGGTGTTGATTGTGGCCTGCTGTCGGCTACCCTCCCATAGGGAGGATAGGCCTGGTATATGTATGTATGTACACATGTAAAATGCAATTCACAGTGAAGATATAAAATTATGCAGTCATATAATTTGGACATGAAAATACAACATGAATATAGCATTCAAGTGAAAAAATGTCCATTGTATTACATTTCACCACAAAATTTATGTTTTTTGCCTTTTACGTCAATACCTCACCTCAGCATAAAAAAGAATATAAGTCAATGAGTTTTCATGCTAGGAAAAAAAGCAATGACAGTTTTGGAATCCTTGCAACATTTTTAACAAACTTATGAAGCATGATTTCTCAATTTGTGCATTTAATTTTTTTATCACAATTCAAAATCAAAATTTTGTTACTTTAGATAGTGATCGAAAATCACACATCAAAAGAAAATGGTAAATACTGCTTCATAAATTTGTTAGAAATGTTCCAAGAATTCCAAAACTGTCTTTGGTTTTGTTCTTGTACAACAACAAATTAACTTCTATTTTTAAATATCCGGTAAAATAACATAAAAAACTAAAATTTCAAATTTTCTCAAAATGCTGAGGCCGAATCAAAAAAGTTACATGAGTAAAGAATGTCTTTTTCAATAAGTACATATACTGGCCAAATTTCAAAACAGTCGGTTCAAAAACTAAAAATCGCTGGGATGCCACGTTAAGTGTGGGGTTTTCGCAGGGGGAATAGAAGGAAGTAGATAAAATTTGCCAGAATAGGCATTCCAACTTCGCATAGGTTGAAATGCGAACCCCAAAATAATGAGTGTATTTAAGGCAATCGGTCGATCGTTTATTTTCAACTTGTACAGAATTGTTGCAGTCCGTTTTTTCCTATGACAGATGTGAAATGACGTAACACATTTACCATGGTTTTGTTTACAGTTTTAGAGTATTTTATACGCTGGGGAAGCTTATTCCTCAATAGAGCTCCATAAACTGAAAGAGCTTGTAGTGTTCTCCCTCAGGCTGCTTTACACTCCGGGCAGACTTAGAACATCTTAAACTTTGAACACCTATGCCCGAAGTGAGGGCCTGAGGTACAAACGAACCCGGCAAGATAAGGAAAACACAACTGGAATAAAAGCCGTAGTATTGTGAGTCTCGCCGACAGTGATGGCACACAAAGGAATATTTACAGTGAGGTAGTACAGCAGCCAGGGACGCCTTAGAGGACCGACGGTTGTCGGAGAGTCGCAAGGTGAGTGGCGGTCTAGGGTCGACCGGTGTGGCAGTTGCTGGCCGAGGATCTCTGACTTGGTAGTATAAGAGACGCTAGGTGGGAGCTGACTCGGGTCGAGGACGTGGCGGCACTGTTGACAGTCGAGGCGGTGAGGGTGCGGCTGTCAGAGCGTTGAGACTAGTAGTGAATACCAAGGCTGCTGAGAGTCAAGTGAACTCCTCGTGTGTGTGTGTGTCGATGCTTATAGAAAAGACGGAAGGAGAGTTTGACACAGAGTGTGCCGGGAAGAGAAGAGGTGAAACGGAAAAAGGGATAGATGGGAAATTGATATAGATGCGCTTAGCGCATATGATGCTAGTGTTGGAAGTTTTTTTTGAGGGTAGTTTGAGGGTCCTCTCGGCAGTGCAGCTGTTTATATAGGTTTTGGTGCGGCCTCATTGCGGCAATCCAGGTCTCTGGTTGGTGGAAACGGAGTGGCGGCTGGTTGCCTTCTAGGTTTGTGCTAATCTTACGTAGGTTTCTTTGGGCGTTGCCTGACTGTTTGAGGCAGGCAGCTTATATAACTTGGTGCGGCACCTCCGTGCCCGGAGGTGAATGTGATCCCTCGTGAATGCGCCGTTAATGGTCACTGATTTTCTCTGTGGTGAAGAAGAGCATATTAATTAATACTTCCTTCAGCTCTTTTTATTTCTATTATTTCTTTTCGAAGGCTTGAGAGACGTTTTAGTCGAGGAAACGGAGTGTGGTTGTTGACCACCGGCCCTGGGGCATCCCCTCCGGGCCACAGGTGAGAACATTTTTCTACTATTGCTTTTTCCACTTTCTGTGTGAATTTCAATTCATGTGATCTTGTGCATACATGTCGAATTTAAATGTATTAATTTTGTATGGTTAATGTTGTAATATTGTATAGTCATGTGTTGTAATATTGTATAGTTTAATGTATTAATAGTGTATAGTTCACAGTGAATTATTTATTCTGATATTCGTAATTGGTGTCTCATTTAGGGAAACCGCTGCTTAGGTGTACTTATAGTTTGGGAAATAATTCCCATTCTATAATTCCCATAATCGTTTTATAAGGAAAGGTTAAAGATACAGATGCAGTGTTTTAATTTTCAAAGGTTTTAAATAAATATGCTCTGAACAAGAGCGATTCAACGCAACGAACGTAACGAACACTCTTAATATTTAATTTGAAGTAGAATTTTCATTTAATGGTTAGCAGTTGCTAGCCGAAAAGTTTCTTTTTAAAATCCACTTTATTAAGTTTGTTAAAAGTTAGGGAGAGTTAAAAGTCCGCTAATGCCGTGGGCGTTAAAATGTTAGCAGGCGCCGTCAAAGACCGCTGTCCAGGGCGCAGGTGGGGCGAGCTCGAGACGTTTTTACGGACGCAGGCAGTGATAGTAAGTTGGAAAGTCCAATCGATTGTCGCTGAATTTTACTACTCTTCGACCCAGTTCCGATCACGGCGACACCTCGAGTTGTGGCTTGCAGAGGGCGAGTAACTGAGAGACTCGATAAAGGGCAGGAATATGCGGTAGAGCCCGCGTCGATACCTCTGGCACTCGCTCCACCCCTCAACTGTGACGAAACAGAAGTATTAGAGAAGGTAAAGGCAAAACACCTCGACACACAACTAGTCAATTTCAAGTATTACGCAAAATCCTACCTAATCTTTCAGGTTCCGAGAGATACCTTAAAGCAACGCTGAGGCTAGCCTGTTAGATTAGCTGGAACAGCGGGAACACGGCTGCGACAACGTCAGCACCCGCAGAAGCGTCTTCCGGAGTATACTATGAAAAAACGCACAACCTTAGACTCTGAATAACCCACGAAACTAATGAAGACAATATTTCACCTAAAAAACCACACCAATGACAATTTTAATACAATTACTAGAACAACACCAACCTGAGTTTTTAATGCACTCAGTGACGATACGTTCAGACGAAAGGTTAATTAATGAAATTAGAAGAAATCAGTAGGAGACAAGTGCTTCAAGCGGAAAGATAGTAAGAATAGTTAAGAGATTTAAGATGCTTTAGAAAGAAGGTAAAGTTTAGAAGATCGTTCTGATCCAGGCTTGTTAGCTCATCAAAAAGACGAACGACTTCAAGAAAAATCGTAATTGACGTCCCTAAGGACGAGTTAATTGTTAATTCATTTAAGTTTCAATGTTAAGTTCATATGTTAATTTCTTAAGTTTATTCACTTGCTTGAAGCACCGTAGGAAACTTGACACGATAGCTTACAAAATAAATGTAAAGAAATGATAACACAGTCACACAAAATTATAGATAGAGAAAAAGCAGTCAGTAAGAAGGTATAGGGTCTTAGCCTGAACTGGGTCCAACGGAACGAGCCGCGAGCCAAATCACCGCAACGTAGGTCGACACCGCAACACAGATCGCCCCTCTAAAGGCATAAACGGACAGATAAAATTCACTGTGCAGAGCACTAAACGCTAATGATACTTAAGTTGACATAACGTCACTAGAGATTTTAGTTACTTCAGCTTTAACTGGGATCAAAAACAAGTCTGCTAAATGAAAATTAGGTACCTACCACCTTACCTGCGACCCTACCGAAACATTTGAAAAACGACCAGCGACCGGCAACCCGACACCTACGCGAAAAGGCTAAGAGAGCAACGCCACCTCAGAGACGCCCAAGCGGTAGTGGGGAAATTTTTCCCATAATAGTTTGTTTTTTTGATTTGTATAGTTGTGCATTGTATTTATTGTATTGTAAATTTTACATAGTTGTGTTGTAAATATAGTAGGGTAGGGCTAGGTTTTTTTCCGGGATGCCCCCCCTAAATCGGGGGAGGAGAGCTGGTGCTGGGCGGGGAGGCTCGGGTAGCCGCCACGCCAGAGCCCCTCTTATTCAAAACCCTCGTTCAGCCTCTAAAACTATAAATACAGTTCCGGGGCCCTTCCCCCTAAATCCTGGCAACCTTCCGCCTACGCTGCTCATACCACCAAACCCTAACATTGACGCAACCAGCACAGCACCCAGAACAAAATCATCAACATACAGAGTGCAACTTAAACTAATCGATAACTCAAAACCAGTGGACATAACTAAAATTTTTGAAACCACCTTTAAAGACCTAAATGCTACTCTTATTCGATTGACTTCCACTAAAACCGGTTTCTATGCAGTTACAGACGACGTCACCTCTGTTGATAAACTAACCTCTAGCAAAGCAATCAACGCATTCCTAAAACTGAATATAATTGCAGTTATTCCCCTGACCTAAAAAACAAAAGATCCATTTTTGTTAGACAAATCGACAATGAAATAGGTTCAAGACCTGCTGACGAAATAAAGACAGAAATCCAACAACAAAATTTTTGGCTAACGAAAACAGGAGTAATCAAAATAAAACAATACACACATCTAATCAAACCAATAACTTCTGACACCACCACTGCACAGAGGATCCTCAGAGATGGGTTTTATATGTATCACACAAAAATTACACCATATCAATGCGAACAGGAAAAATACACAAACATCCTCATCTGTTACAAATGCTATAAATATGAAGACCATCCAACACACAAAAGCACCCAACAATCACAATATTGCTCAAAATGCTCCTCACAAGACCATACCTACCATCAATGTACAAGCACACTTAAGCAATGCCTGAACTGGAATGGACCACACAGAACTCTAGCATCCAGTTGCTCGTACAGAAAAAACGTAATTGAGCAAAAAATAGGTAACGGAATGCAAGAACAACAGGAAAGAACCCACAACACCTACACCGAAATGGCAAAGCACGCAATTCAGCAGACTAATCCCCCAGAGCACACCCTGACACTAACCACTCAAACGCATATAAAACTTACAGCGCTCATCTTAGAAGCACATATAGCAGCACTCAATAGAACCCAAAGATTTGGCGACCTTTTATCACTGTCCTTAAAACTGAATTTCGACATTGATACCACCTTCCCAGATCGGGACTCAGCCGCAATTTACAATTTCTACTACAAATCGGAAGCAACACCATGGGAAATAGAAACAGAACAAGAAAAAACGGTAGACGTCTCTCTAGAATGCGAGCAGGAGCCAATGGAAGAAACCACTGAAATTGAAGCAAGAACAAAGCGCAGGATAAGTGAGGATAAGGGCAATTCAACAATAGTACTCGACAATAAACATAACTTTCATATAAAACTATACAGGAACTTCATTGACAACTCACCAATGGTACATTCAGGAACGTAGCGGAAAAGAAAATGATAAAGGCTTAAAATTTACTGTTCAAGACATCAGATCACAAACATTACTAGAATACATAAGAAACAACAGGGCCCAATTCACATGAACTAAAATAAACATCATTCCCTATGAAGACTTTAATAACCTCCCAAGATACCAATCACTGATAGCAGCCGCCAAAAAAATCAAAAAATTAATTGCTCGAAAATGACTCTGAATATAATAACAATCTAAAATTAAATCCGCATTGATGCGTCTGATTCTTAAAATGAAAAGTAAGGCGAACATCGCTGAACGAATAGTCATTTTATTAATACAAATAGAATAGTCTAAATGAATAAAAACTTTTACTGAGGATGAACTGTTCAGTTCGAAACGTTCAATTTTATTCATTTAGACTATTCTATTTGTATTAATAAAATGACTATTCGTACAGCGATTTTCGCCTTACTTTTCATCTTAATAATAACAATATTACAACACAGCGTGCAATCTTGCAACACCAATAGAATCACCTTATCCAACATATACAACTCGCTGGAGCCAGACATAACACTCATCAAAAGTCACTGCCTCATAAATAACCAACCACTTAAGATATTAAATTAAAAAACATTGTATTCAAATGAGTTAAGCAAACATCATGCAGGCACTGCAATAGCACTCAAGAAAAGTACTTCATACTGGCTTCATGATAACTTTCATACAGACATGATGGCAGTAACAATAGATACGCTTCAGGGACCAATCACCATTGGTACTACATATACACCCCCAAGAACGGACTACCTACATTTCATAGATTTTCACACACTTTTCAATAGACCTCACCCAACTTACTTTCTAGGAGACATTAACGCAGCACACAGCATAACAGGATACTCACGATTGAATTACAAGGGGAAACATCTCTACTATCTAATCTCAAGACACAAATGCACACATGTTTGACCTTATTTTCCCACTAGAATAACACAAAATAGCGCATCCTCACCAGATATAGTCCTAAAGAACAAACAAGCTTACCTCAATATTTTCTGAAGCCTGGACCAATCACTCCATCAGATCATATCCCCATAATAGCTACAATATCGGCAAATCCAATTCAAATTCCTATAATACATAGAAGACATTTTTATAAAGCAGTCTGAAAAGCTTATTGACAGATACTTTCAATAGACACGCCCCCTTCAAAACAAGACCCAACGCTCGAAGAAATAGATCAATATTTGGTTACATGGACAAAACACGTACGGGACGCCACCAACGCAGCAGTTCCACGGATTACTCATTGAATCATTCCAGGAATTAAAACCAACTCATGAAACCCTGCATCTACAAGCACAATATCAACAAATAATGCAATATGTTTACAGATACGGCCCTTCCATACAACTCAATAGACACATAACCGTAATCAGAATCCAACTTCAGGAAATATACGAAAGAAAACATCCTCAAACTTGGGAAGATCTAATTCAAAGTCTTAAGCTGCAGGAGGATTCGAAGGTGTTCTGGTCCTCCTGCAAGAGGACGATGTGCGGCAACGCCAAACAACAAGTACCATTCATAAAACATAACAAAACGCAGTTACATACTCCTCAAGAAAAAAAAACCATCTTCAGAGATCACTGGAAAGAAATATTCACAGAACAGGACGAACCAAGCTTTGATAGAGAACACATTACAATAGTATAAGAACAAATGAATAACATAGCAAATGTGATTAAACCATACCGAATTGGAAATATCAACAGACTGAACCCCATACATTTTCCCCCTACTTCATTAGAAGAACTATTACAGGCGCTGCGACCGTTCAAACAGAAAGCGCTAGGGACAACAGAAATAACAACTTTACAACTATAAAACCTACCGAAAACATGATCCACTGTCTGATTTACATTCATAACATGTGTACATTAGCTGGCTATTTTCCGGACAACCTAAAACATGCCATAATGATTTTCCTCCCAAAACCAAACTCATCCCCAAAATCAGTCCAAAATTATATACCAATTTCTCTTCTGGATGAACATGGCAAATTGCTAGATAAAATTTTAAATAATAGGTTAACAAATTTCCTCACAATTCATAACCATTTCAGTAGCAGACAACATGGATTCAGATGCAATAGAGGCACTCATACAGCTTTAGCAACCCTACACGAAACAATCTCCATCAAATTAGCCCAAAAATTCACAATAGACGTATGCTGAAGAGATGTCAAAAAAGCATTTGATAAGGTATGGCACTCGGGACTTACTTTCAAATTATCACAAATCAATCTTCACCCCATATTCCTTGGGACTCTGAACAATTACCTCAATGACACATCAGCTTTAATAAGAATAGCAAATTATATAGGGCCGCGATTTACATTGTGCACAGGTGTACCCCAAGGAGCATGTTTGTCCCCTACACTATTCAGCTTTTATACTCACGATTTACCACCACCGCTACCTAAAACAGACTACATTTGTATTGCAGATGATATTACCCAGATCGCAGCCGGAAGATATTCACCAAGATACGCAACAGCCACAACCAAAAGAGCAATAGAACAGATAAATTCGTTTGAAAGGAAATGGAAGATTTTAACCAACAGCAGTAAATTTGCTATTATCCCCATCAATAGAAGGAAAACATTTGAAATATAGATAAACAACAAATTATTATCGTACACAAATAAAGGGAAAGTCTTGGGATTGAACATCAACACACAAGGCATATCATCACAAGCCTCCATTAGACAAGCACTTGCTTACAAAAATCTCGGGAAAATTTACCGCTTTACTCACCTATCTACAGAAACCAAACTAAAGTTATATATGGCCTTCGTAAGATCAGCATTAACTTACCCAGTCATACCCCTACACACAGCATCGACATCAGCAATATCCAAATTACAAAAAATTCAAAACAAAGCCCTCAGATTCATCACCGGGACAAGTCTAATAGAAGCAATACCATCCGAATACCTGCACAACCAACTAAGTGTCCCTCCCATCAATATACTGCTACATGAGCATGCAAATAAGATTTGGCAAAACATGCAACAATTTGAACCTGACCTGTGCGCGCACTTAAGTTTTCCTCCGGAGCTCATCCCCAAACAACATTCGAGATTTAAAAGATCAAAACTACTTGCAATGGCCCCCCTCCCCCTCTAAAATATACATTAACCAACAACTTTACCAGATATATCTAATAAGGCAACACTCCTAGCCCTTTTAGGAAGACGTGGGGGAAGACCAAAATCACTTTCATTCACACTTATTCATTTTTTGTTTTTCCGGGGTTTTGGCGAGCGGAAGGACGGTCTTCCTCCCCATGGATGGGAAGCCGAAACCTCAGACATTTTTCATCTCATTTCAGCTGCACTGATATTTATTTATTCAAATTTTTCATTTTCATCTTTCATAACTTGCAATTCTAAATATTCAACAGCCTATTTGTATTTATGTACGCTAGTGTACAGTGCACATCGGCAGCACTCAATTTAGGTGTATATAATGTATGATATGCATAGGTGATATAATATAAATATTGTAAATAGGTAGGGAATAACTATTAACTTACAATGTATATTATATAGGTAAATACGGAAGCTGTAATTTAGTGTATAATAGGGTGTCCATGTGAATAAGAGAGTATAGGAATACATGTAAATAAGATAGTGTATAGGTAGGAACTCTTTCTCTATTTTGTAGGCCTTGGGTGATATTTGCGTGAAGACATTGTATAGTAAATAGATTAAGAACTAGTCTAATATTAAAAAATGTAGATAGGGCAAGCTCGTTAGTGCTATAGAGTATGCATACAATAGGTAAGCTAGGATGGCCTTCCCTCGACCGTAGGCGAAGGATAGGATAGATATACCCAAATCATAGGTTGTAAACCAAACAATGAAAATTTAGGGAGTGATTATTGTGTAGAATGTATAGGGGCTTAGGAAGCTAGGACGTAGTGTAGGTAAAGTAGGTTAAGATGTAAAAAAAAAATGAATACATAAAAAAATAAATAAATAAATAAGTAAATAAATAAATAAATAAATAAATAATTAAAAATAGTCATAACAAAAAAAATAAAAAAAAATAAAA
>JACJUY010007689.1:24645-42175 GCA_014220935.1 Platorchestia sp. MABIK
AAAAATGTAGATAGGGCAAGCTCGTTAGTGCTATAGAGTATGCATACAATAGGTAAGCTAGGATGGCCTTCCCTCGACCGTAGGCGAAGGATAGGATAGATATACCCAAATCATAGGTTGTAAACCAAACAATGAAAATTTAGGGAGTGATTATTGTGTAGAATGTATAGGGGCTTAGGAAGTAGGATGTAGTGTAGGTAAAGTAGGTTAAGATGTAAAAAAAAAAATAAATACATAAAAAATAAATAAATAAAAAAGTAAATAAATAAATAAATAAATAAATAATTAAAAATTGTCATAACAAAAAAAAATAAAACAAAATAAAAAATAATAATTGAAATATATATATTTATATACAGATATAAGTATATGTAGTGTGTCTATATAGGGTCTTGAATTAGGCATGAAATTTCACTAGGATAAACTTGAAATCATTTTATGCACCAATGGCTCATGTCGCCCCTTACCGCCGACTAAATTAATATAGAGTAGAGTTTACGCGGCATAATCAAAAAGATGAAATAATTTATAGAATATAAAGCCCTGATGGGTACTCTCTCTTTTATTGTTAGTTAGCTAAATAGTAACATATAAATGATAAGATGCACAAGATCACTTAGTTATGCGCTCAAATGCGCCTTTTTCACCTTCTACTATCCCTTTCCTTTTCTCCCTCCCGGCACAATCTGTGCTAAACTCTAAACTCTCTTCTCTCCATTCATGTTGTTACCGAACCACCCCTCCCACCCCACCCCCCCACCCCCTCCTGTGCCCGGCTTTTACTCTGATTGATCTCCTAGTAGAGGCTCGCGAAGCCTGTTCGAGGTGGCGCTTTTAAGCTTGTGTGGTGGTCTCCGCGAAAAGCTTGTAGAGACCACCATAAGTTCCCAATTCAAGGAGCGTTCTCAAGATGTTAATGTTTTCTCATCGGGGATTTGGATGCACGCCGTACCCAAATTGGCTTCTTGATAGTTGCTCAGTTCAATTCAGAAGTGAAGAGTCTCTGCTTCTGAGTGCTGAATATGGATTCTTTTTCTCCAACGATGACTCTGACACTGGAGGACTCAACTTGATATTCATGGGGCAACACCCCAAAATCCACGGGTGGCTAATTCCCAATATGTACACTCCACATTCAACTTCTCATTTTGTGAGTATTATCAAATGAATTACGATTTACGTCTTTGGCATGAAAGATTCCGTTTTTTATGATTTCCAACAGAGGAACATGGTTAGTTAAAAAATTTTATGGGCCTTGGCGATGCTCACATAGCATATTTACAGTTGCGTGTCTGTTGTTCTTACTCGTTCACTGAACTTTCTCCTCTTGATATATGGGTTCTTAATGCACAAATATTGGGTATTTTTATCTTCCGGGTCTTCCACGCTCGCGAAAACTTTTGCCCATAAAAACTCGTCTACGCTATTTTTAATAAATGCAATAATTCATTGGAACCCCAATCTCAGAAAATAGAGGATTATATTCATCGCCAAAATTAGATGCCCAAAAATAATTTGCGCAGTTCTTTAGTTGCTTTCTTCTTTGTAGACACTTGAGTTTTGGTTTTCACCCCAGATTTTGAGATTGTGGTATTTCAGTTTTCTTTGGTTACTATGCCGACTTTGCTTGCAGCGATATCATGTTACATATTTTACACGACATTTTTGTGTTATTTCTTTAATACATTGATTCAATTTTTTATATGAATTCATTTTTATTCCTATAATGATAAAAAAAATGTTTACAGTGCAGAGGAAGTACCAACCGGAGTAAACGTCACGGGTAAACTATTTTTAATGTTCTGGACTTATATTAAAGAATGTTAACATTTGCGTAGAAAATTATAAATCTATAATTGTAGGTTAGGATGTTATGTTAAAAAAATTTTCATGATTATAATCAGGATGAGCGTGAAACTCGTTACACGTTCGAAACACAAATTTTTTGACAGAAGCGTTACAAAATGAAGAGAAAACGAATTTAACTACCCCTGGAAAAATTATGAATATCAATGCTGAGCACATATGAGCTCAACAGTTTTGAGCTCATGTTTAGCTCTGAAAAAAAAGTAGAGATGAGAAAGTTTCATTTCCATTACATTGAAGGAACATTCTATTGTCTTAAATTAACTCTCATTCAATAATGGATTGTAGGACAAAAGTGTCCTCAATATGCTTGAATGTGGCGGGCGGGCTAAATGAGACCCCGCTGCAACAGCATCACCTCGATGCTCAATGACACTGACTGTAAGGGCACGTGCAGTCATTCCGACACGCGCTGATGCACAACCTGAACTATCATTTAATCAGCTCGGAAACATTGTACAGAGAATGAAATCTTAACTTCAAAGTTTACAAGTGAAACAAGTTGAGGGAATCTTGACTAGAGTGATTTGGAATTATTAAATTTAGGAGTAAAGGGTATTGAGATGGTAGGTTAGTTAAATGTTTCATGTAGTCTTGACCGCCTTTGTACTGCAATGATGAATAAGAAAGTTCTTGAACGAGGAAGGTTTTGTATCTGTCTATTAGTTCTATAGAACCTACCTGTTCAAAATAGCGGATCTTAGCTTATCTGGAGATGCTGCCAACATATGAACCATTGCAGGCTACACACGTAAATCTGCGTAAAATGTAGGAGCATACACCAGAAGATAACAGAATACATATACCTAAAGTACATCTTTAGGTCAAAGAGTTTCTCACACTAAATATATTATCTATTTTGGAGTAATGATAAGACTAAAGCCTGCTGAGAGTTGATCCGTGGTCTGTACCTTTTCCAACGAGATGAGTAACGACGCAAAAGCTTTTCCTAATGTGGCAGGATGAACTTTCGCGCAGCCTGCATACATTAAGTATAAAAATACTTTTCACCATTCATCTAATAAACAAAGAATACGCATCATATATTACGAATATATGGTGTGAGATACCTATGAATGAAAATGTTATCAGAAAATTTATATTGTCATCGGAAATACCATAAGTGAAGTACAAATAATATGCTTTGAAAACCGAGGTTTTGGTGGCATTAATTTTGTGAAAATGTGAAATGTCAAGTACCAAGTCCTGTAAATGCCTTTTTTACGTAATTGATGAAGGTCAATTTAGTTGCATTACGTGTGACAAGCAAAATCTGCATGAACAGTATTTTTTCGTTTCTTTCTTTTATTGTGAAGTTTATACTGCTGTGAGGAATGTTGAGGAACCCGAAAAAAATTGTGAAAGTTGTTCCGTTTTAAAAATATCAAAAGTGTTATCAAACTATGTTTTCAAAGTATATATATGCGGTTTATTTATTCAAAATTTAAATCGTTGAATTTAAAACAAGTTCCAAAAATCGACGGCGTCATTAATTTTTCAGACTTTTATATTAAAACCATGAACCCCCAAGGTTTGAAAAGACATCATTTTCTTACGTAATATATTGAAAGTACAAGTTATTTCAGTGCAACACCAAACTTATAACAACTTAATTAAGCAAGCTTATGACCACGGACTTGGTAAAGTCGGTCATTTTCGAACCGATTTTTCTGAAATTTTCACAATAGTTCTAAAATGATGCAACGATTTTTTTAGACTCATGTGCTTTCTTCGTAATTATAGTAGAAAGAAATTTTTTTCGAAAAACTGAATAAATGGGTACATTTTAAATTGTATCTCCTCCTATAATATTGAAATTACAGGATCGGTAACATGTTTTTTTAGATCGCTAAATGTAATGTATAAAAGGTCATGAATAGGTTCTTTGATATTTTGATTCGTTGAATTTTGGAAATCTTTTACCAAAAACTTTTTATAATTTTAATTCTCTTATGATTTTAAAGCTATGTCATTTGAATTAAAGCGAAAACATCAGTTTGTAGCGACTTTTTAAGCACTATCGATTGATATACTTGTCATTCCCGCACCTCTAAAACTGTTGGAAGAGAGATAATTTAAACGTTTCAGTTTCAGTTAATTTCAACTTCAAGGTAATTCTTTAATTTCCTGAAAACGTTTCAGTTAATTGACATGACAAATTTTAAATTTTAGAAGAACCTAACCAACTTGGTGCACTGAGTGGTCTGCTGTTCAACCTAACTCTGAATTTGTTCACTATGTGTGTTAGAATGTTGTGTAGCTGCATGGTTAACTCTCTCCTGTTGAACGCTCAAACCTGCTTCGCCGTTAAGGGGGTCGAAGGGGGGCTTGCCGGAGAGGATTGTACCCAGGGGGTAAAACCCAAGTTCGTCATTTTTCAACGGATTTTTCTGAAATTTTGCTATAGGTGTGAAATTATGCAACAGTTCTTTTTTGTTCAGGGTGTTTTTGTATCTCTCCTAAAAATTGATTTTTTTCGGAAAATATGAAAATGGTGATTGGAAAAAGTGCTATTTCTCTTACAATTTTGAAGTTACAGAACTAGCAATATTTGTTTAGAGAGCTAAATGTATTATCTAAAGAAACATGGAAATAAAACTTCGATATTTTGATTCGATGATTTTTTTTGCATCTTATTTGTGTAACAACTTTCACACTAAGATTTTTTCTAAAAACCCACACACCACTTTTCAGCTCTTGTGAAGTTGATATATTTGTCATTCATGTACCTTCAAGACTGTGGGAGAAGTAGCATTTCGAACGTCGTCATGTTCAAGTTTTCAGGAGAGCTGACTAAATCGTCACTTTGCCGTATAATGACGTTAGTAATTGGCCTTTCGCAAGCTGTAGCAGATGAATGAACACACTAACAAATCAGTGACGCATATCGTTAGATTAAAAAATTCTTGTAACATGAGCTGAACAACAGAAAATTGATCATTCTTGGATTTTGGCTATGGCCGTTTTCTTAATATAACTATAACCATAGAATCCATAGCATATTATTTTACTCTACTTTCGGTACTTCAGACGACGAATCTCATGTATTCATTGGATAACTTGCCCAAGGTATTCCGAACCTATAGAAGTGTCGCCCAAATCATATGATTGTGATAGAAAAGATTTGCTGCCTAACCCACAAAGAAAGAATAGGTATAGACCACGTGGGAACATTGAAAACCTTCCTGAATCATTATCACTCCTATATAGATTTTAAATTTAGTATGGAAAACGATTCTAGGATTAGAATTTTTAATATATAAGGAATGAACACTCCAACATCATAAACCAATTTACTTGTATGAGCCACCATAAGCCAATTGTGGCCTGCAATGGCTCATACATTGGCAGCACATACAGACATAATGTCAGCTCTTCTGAACATTGATGGACTAGTTGTCCAACCAGCAAAACGTTACTGAAACCTTCTCGTTCAAATCCTAGGACACACAGTGAAAAATTGACTCATCCCCTGAAATTTGGCATTTCTAAATAATTTAATTCAATAAATGAGCAAATCATATAGCTTAGGAATCTTTTTATATATTCTATATAAAAGATCCACCCTGGACTCAGACGTGGCCTCAGCTCCGCAGGATTTGGTTTGACTGACGAACGCAGAATGTGGGTCCATAATTTTAATAATGAAATCTTTGGTGTATAATAATCTTTTCGTTTTTCTTTGTTTGTCTAAAGAATAAGCATTAAGTAATATTTTAATTTGATCTGCTGTATATGTGTGGCTATGTGTTTTTTATGGTAGATGACATTCGCAGATGATTATTTTATTCGGAACGTTCCCACTTTGAATATCTAGTGAATGATTATTACCGCATCAATTATGTTGAGATTGTAATAATTTGTACAGATGTATACTTGACGGAGTAAAGTTCAAAGCGTTGTAGCTTAAATTGAAAATTGCAGTGGGTATAAAATTTTTTGCCTAGCGCCGAAATAATTTCGAGTTACAACAGAAATATTCAAGTAATTTGCATTTCATCTTACTAGGCGGTCTAATTGTTTTACTCACAGAAATTGGCTTTTCCATTATTGGCTAAAATTTACGAGTATATAATGCGATCAATTCATAGTTTTGATAACCCAGTAAAACTTGAACATAAAACCAAATTTTTATGAATATTTCAGGAAACAAACTGTGAAATTGGAGTATTAAACATCCTGTAATTATTGAACTGGTTAAATATATGTATGTACATATGGACAGAGATTTGTCTTGTAGTGCCCTACCTCAGTTGCCCCCTCAAATCTTGATTGAAGTCTTTTCGTGTTCAGTAATCCTAACATGTTCCACGGTGTCAAGTAAAGCAGTGGCAAGTGAAGCACTTTGTAAAGTTATCCGTCAATGTTCCATCGCGGCAAGTGAAGCAGCGGCCTAACGGTGGATCTCGAATTTTATCAATTATAAGTTCCACGTTAAGGCCGCTGCTTCACTTGCCGCGATGGAACATTTGCTGACGTAGCAATAACAGGTCTTAGAATTGATGACTCCAGACCAATCGCCAGCTCTCTCTGTTGGTGACCCCATCCGCTCTAACAACTAGATACCCCCAATGCCTCTACATTGGAGGCCCCTTACAAGTGGTGACCCCAGCTTCAACAGCCGCTTCTCTTTGACGGTTTCACCAACGGTCGGGGCTTCTACATGGCTTGCCCCATAAATCTGGTGATCTCTCAAGCGGTTTCACCCACGGGCCGAGGCTTCAACATTGCTTGCCTCTATCACCTGGTGACTTCAGCCGCACCCATCGCTGCTCTCCAACTTCAACCAACGAAGCAACCTTCATCTCAATTTCCGCTAGGTGTTACTCTAACTTCAAGAACGTATAACCAAGCGCGAAAATGCACAACCAATCTAGCTGCCGAAACGTCTACAGCTTGGCCCCAGCGCTCGGTCCAACACTCGGCCTCAACGCTCGGCCTCAACGCTCGGCACTCAAAGCTTGGCCCCACCGCTCGGTCTCAACGCTCTACAGCATCGTGTGACTCTCTCATCAATTGAACATACGCGACAGTATCGTTCGAATTACTTTCTCTCTAGGTGGAGAGTACTTGTAGTGCCCCACTTTAGTTACCTCTCAATTCTTGATTCAAGTTGTTTTAGAGTTCAGAAATCTTAAGACGAGCCAATATAAATTTATTCAATAAAAAGTTAAAACTTCTCCACTGCGTATCGCCGATCCTACCGAGGTAGAAGTATAGGTAAGACCGCTATTGCACTTGCCGCAATGGAAGTCACCGGCAGAGAGTAGCAACAACCTTTCTTACAGCCTTATATGGTCACATGTGCTTCGCAACTGCATAATAAGAAGTAAAGGCTATTGAAAAGTATGAAATTGGTGATGACAGCTATTGAAATTAATGTGCTTGAAACCATAGCAGATGACTGCAGTTAGACTCGGCAACGCTTTCTGAAAACAATATACAAAAAGGGCGCAAAATACTTCAAAAATCATTTTATTAAAGCTGTTATCGATATTTCAGCTCTTTTTTTTGTGTTATTATTATTAATATTTTCTTTGGAGTCCAACAGACACATTCAAAGTACACGGTGGAGGGAAGTTAAATAATGAATAAAAATAAAAAGATCGAGATCGTAAAATGTAAAATACACGAAGCCTTCATCACAGCTTTCCCATCTGTAGGTGGCATCTCTGCATTACGTCTGAAGGAATTATTTTCTCAATGAGTACTACATGAAACACTCACCAAGCGTTTCATTGCAAAATTTTTTTCTTATTTCGGGCCTCATTCTTCTTCGCTTCTGCGTACCGCGTGAATGGCTTAAACGATAGTGATGCAAACAGCTCCCTTCCTTTCCTGAATCGTTGTTACAATGCGCTTGGTTGGTCCAATCCATAAAACAACAAAATAATAATTTTGCTCTTTTTCTCAGTTTCCCGATCGCGTGCTGTTCCACCTTTACCTGGCTCGTCAAACATCGAAACCCGCCATCGGCTTCTTCATGGTGCTCTACTAAGATATATACAGTACTGTCGCAGATGAGATCAGCTGGAAAACTTGAAACACATTCAAGTCATGTCATCGTTCCCCTGGCGATGACAATAATTGTGAGGATTGCAGTCATTGCGTAAATAAAACTTCTGTTCGTTGTATTTCGAGCCCAAGTTGTCAGATAGAAATATTTTTAGCTGCGTTGAACATAAGTTACACTAAGGCAAATGATCATTTCCCCCATCAAAATATGAGTAAACTAGGCAAAAGATCGTCTCCATCAGAATATGAGTGTCTGAACGATTTGAAATTAATTACACGTTTTAGACCGAGTTATCTGGAAGCATGAAGCGAAAAAATATTGAAGCAACGGATAACAACGTCAAGGGTTAGTTAATGAGTCTATTGACGGAAAGGTAGGTCAAAAACACGATTTAAATGGAGCAGATAGTAGATGAGAAACGGGTAGGGTAGCGTCGCAGGTGAAACGTTAATAAAATAGGGGCACAAAGAAGACCTCACAGTCCAACATCCCAAGAAAACAATATATTACAAGAGATAGTGGTGAGCCCACCAGACATGTGACCGGAACACTGGATGATGTGGATATACAGTAAACAAATGCTGCTGAATTTCTTATCTGTGGTTGTGTTGGTGCGCTACTCATGCCAACAGGACCCACAAATCTCGCCCACGTGAGGACTACAGCTCAGATTGCCAACTCTTCTATGTGTTTTAATATGTAGCATGCTGGCGAAAGCCATAAGTATTCTGGTTATCTTCTTTTTTCCTGAAGGGCTTGAGTTGGACTCATTAGTCTATTGCTGAGTTAGATCTTGTTCAACATTACATTAAAAGAATACGGGGAAGGAGTGAGATCCCGTGGTCAGAGCGTGTCGCTCACAGCGGGCGTGTTGTACAGTAATTCACAGAGGCGCATTGCCTGTTCAATCACAGGACGAGTTTCTTTTTGCATATTTGTGCAACCTCATCAGGTCAGGCTGCAGTGGGCAACCTTACTAGAGTTTTTGTCCGTCAACATGGGGATCAAATTTGCCAAGGAATCGTGTGTCCTCATCATTGCCTTCAATCAACTTTACATTGAATAGTAGCACCACATATTGCAGCAAAAATGCGGGTTATTCAAGACAACAAATTTGTCAGGAGGAAAAGCTTCCATGTTTGACTGGTTACTTTTCATTTTCTCGTCCACTTGCGTTCCTGCAGAAGTTTACTTGTAACCGCCTTCATGAATGCTAGGGATTTTGCAGCCTTTTTGGGTGAATTTGGTGTGTTTAATTTTATGTTCTGCCAATGAAATTAAAAAAAAACTCTCTACAACACTGACGAGTTGATTTGAGTTGTTGAGTTGGCACCATCAAAGATTTAGTGCATTTGAATTGCAGTCCTGCTGTGATGTTGTCGCTCCTATTTAAGTTTTTGAGTGAATGGGATATATTTTCTTTTAGAACACTCTACTTGATATCATAAATCATTTTTATTAAGCGTTAAGTTTGTCATCGCTTCGGTTTTCCAGCACCTATCCTATTTTACCCCATAAGTTCTAAAGTTTGGTGACCTATTTTGTACTAAGTTCCCAAGTTTTCTTTTGATTTTCATTTCTATGTCTCGCTCATTCACTAAAAAGTTTCTTTTTGATCGGGACCTTTAACGCTCTTTGCTTTTTGTCGTATTGTTTAAAGTTTTGACAAGCATGGGTTGATAGAGCGCTTCGGAGATCAAACTATCACACAAACCAAGGCGCCGCTTACTTGATTCAAGGATGATCTGCAAATTCCTTGATTTGAGATGTTCTGAGTATTTGGTTCACGTCGAACCTTTAAATTTTGTTGTCAGATTCATATGATGACTTTTTTTGTGCCCTTCACTTCGCATTTAAGTGTGAATTACAATTTGGTGTTCCGTGCCTGCAACGTGAACACGACACGCACAAGCGCAACATCCGCTGCCTGAAGCCGAGGACACGTGGGTGCACAACCGCGTCAGGTGCGCGAGCTGAGGAGTGTGGGAGCCGCGGCCCCAACGACAAACTTGTGAGCAGACGAGCTCGTGTCAGCACCTAAACTGTGCACTTAGTGAAGCTTTTGTTGTGTTCCGTAGCTGAGAAATGTGCACTAAATAAATCTGCTTGCACACACGGAGTTTCGTTCCTTCCTCGTTGGATGTCTGCGAGCGTCTGATGCGCAGGGAGCACAGAGTAACTTGCTGGGGAGCAGGTCTCTTTAGATATTGATTTAACGAGATCACAATATATGGAAAAATATCGGATGAATTCCTAAATTTGATCTAATAAACTTAAGCATTATTTTAAACTCAAACAAATTATCCATTTAAAAATTGTCAGTGAGAGAACCGAATGTCAAATTTCTGCTAGAGCTGCATCAACTCTGAAAGGTTTATCAATTCATCATGGAATTTAAAAGAAAAGCTGATTTTTTAGAGCATTGAAAGTAAAAAAAATGAGGGTGAAACGATTGATTCCCTAAACCTAATGATTATTTGGGTTGAGCTTTTCAAACATTTGAGCAAAGAACAAAAATTACGAACAAACACAGGAATTTAAATTACTTTTGAGTGTGTCGTTCCATTACGTTGATGACCATTTACTGAAAGAAAGCACTTTCGCTCATAGAATAGAAGCTCGTTTTTTATTTCAGAGAATGGGGTGAAGTCGGAAATTGGTGCACCGGACGGTCGCTCACGATCCATCTCACTATTAAACCTGACCTATGGAAAACATACTCGTTCAGAAATGTCGAGGAATATGAATCTGGCACATAAGAAAACAAGTTAGATGGTGCGGTTGGAGACAAGAGATAAGCTACTGAAAAGAAAAACAGATTCATAATAATATACAGAGACAACAGAGCTTGATAGGATACACCCAAGGAAGTTTGATAGATGGAACCGGCGTCAGCGCTCAAAAGTGAAGCCAATTTTCGGTAGCTGTAGAGTGACGTACCTCAGACACGGAGGTGGAGGTTCTGTGGTGGAGGTGGGTGGAGCTCAGTTTGCAACTGGCGCTCGGCGCGAAAGGGCGCAGCTTATCCATGCTGCGTTCAAAGACTACTTTCCCAATATGCCGAGCTCATGCATTATACACAAGTGCAGTAGTACTTTCAAAAATATTCAGACATAATTTTTCACGTGTACGCACAGAAACTTCATGAATTACAAACTTTAACAAGAATTCATTTAGCTAGAAGTTAAAATTAGAGCACATAAGCTACTTAAGAAAAGATGAATATCAAACTTGCTGCTTAACTTTTAATTGATTCCGTTGCAGATGGATTACAATTTGTCTGAAAAAAACAATATGGACGGTTTTAGCGGTAATGAGGCATCAATCAAATTTATAAGGGAGTTTGATATATTAAATTCCAGAAATAATTTGTCATTTGGATATAAGAAACGACAAACTTGATGCCGGCAATGTATTTCCTACCCATGATGAAGATACTTTGTATATAACATCACTTTGCTGCCCAACATCTGTCAACCTAATGTGCGAGTCGGTCAGGAAAACAGGATTTAAAGGATTTTAAATTCGAATTAAAAACATTAATAACTTGCTCCACAAATTGTAAAACTGGGCATGTGTTTTTTACTCAAGTATAAAGTAAGTCAAGATCATTTAAAATTAATTTTCTGGAAAATTGAAAGCAGAGGTGTTTGCAATTACAACCCGACAGCAAAAAAATGTACTTGTTCCTATAAACGTCTCTTCGTTCACAACAAAATAAAAGATGTTCTTAATGGTTACTGCCCGTCTTTTGAAGATGTATTAATTTTGACAGCATCTATATAGTAGAAGTAACACGTCTTTATTGATCTCATCTTGCGCTTTAACAGTGTTTAACAATTCGTGATCTAAGAATAGAATAATGTCTGACGATGTTCAATGTAATGATTCATGGAAAGAGGATGCATGTACCAAATATGTGGAAAATTGTTCCAAATTTTTTTCCAATTCAGTGTATCTTTATAATGTTGTTTCTTATATAGGAGGATACATAGTAAAAAAATTAAAAAATGTTTTTCGTTGCGAATCATGTATAATTGCCCATTGTCGAAATGCTGGCAATAAAGATTCCTTAAAGTTCATTGATCTTGAAGAGAAAGTGCACTTGACCTATCCATCAAATGATGCAATTGACATATGTTTAGTTGCTGAAAATAAATGTGAGCAAGATCTTGCTATGTGCATGAATCGTAATACTTACAACTTAAAAAAATTATTACTTCTACACTTCGTATTTGTATTGAAAGAAACTGTTCACTTCACTTGACAACCACTGTTTCGAAGTTGATCCTCTACATAATCATGTTTATTTATTAATGAAATGTGTTGTATCTGAATATATTACTTTAAGGTGTCATCACTCTACTAAACTATTTAACGAAACCATTCATAAACAGAAAACTTTAGCCGTCAGATTTCAAATAAATTAACTTTATTTTCAGGTAGGTAAATTCAATGCATATATTCTATAAAACTTGCTGTGTGCAACAAAATGGAATTACTGTGTGGTTGTAAAAATGTTCTTTACTAACTTAGAACACGAAGAAAAAATCAGGTATGTAGAGCGTATGTTATTATTCATTTCTTTACACAACTGGATGTCAGTTGCTAAATAAATGTTTACATGCAAATGCTGTTTTTCTTTATCATTCAGCGAGGACGCAATTGAAATACATGCGTAAGGAAATATAAGGATAGCACAGAGTAGCGCAAGTCTGCCATTTCATCTCGCGGCCTTCAGTCGCTGATGATGGAGGTGGTGGTACACCTCCACTGCAACACCACCTCCACAACTGGGGTGCCGAGTGGGCGGGGCTTGGGACGGCAGAAGTGGCTTCACTCGCTTGACTGGCAAAAAATAGCGATGCCGGTTCCATGTATCCAACTTCCTTGGAGACACCCCATTGTTTCCACACGAAGTAAGTTTTGTTTGTATTTACGTGTTTAGGTCACGATACAAAAAATTGGTACGGTTCTAGTTGTGAAATGTACAACCTCATGAAATGCTAGTGAGGGACACTCGAGACAAGTGCACCTACTCATCACCTCAATTCACCCTCACTAAACAATTCCTGAAGGTCCACACGGCGAAGGTGGCAGAGAAGGCCGACTATAGGCCGTGCAGTCGCTGAAGCGAAGTAGGCTGGCGCTCGCTCCCCCCTCAGGGCTGGCCCCTCAGCAGAGGAGACCAACAAGAGTGCGAGGCAGTCGCAGAGCTCACAGTGAGGACAGCGATGCCTGCCTCAAGTCCTCGCTCCTCCGCCACCACAGTCCGCTCCATGGCGGTGACAATAGCGGGTCCGAAGCGTAGATCCCAGGTGGTTTGACTTGGTTTGCACATCCTGGGGGCGGCTTGGAGACATTTAACTCTAGTCTGAGGGTGGTGTTGGGAGTAGGTCCTGAAACCCACTTTTTATTATAACATAAAATCCGGAAAATTTAATAAATTTTTGGTAGAATTCTCGACACTTTTCTAATTCTCTTTTTTCATTATGAAGGAAAAGCCCAATTTTTCTGAAAAACCAAAGAAACTATTAAAACATGAAACGCTTGATTAAGGTAGACATTTGGAGTCTCTGAAATTCGATTTACTCTATTCAAAGGTATAAAAATTTCTCTCATTTTTTCTTGCACAGTCTCTTCAAATTCACTTTAAATTTCAGTTATAGAAATGAAAATATTTTGTGTATAGAAACACTAAATTTTTCATTCGAAATAATTATTTTCGGAATAATTTTTCGGAAAATAGACTTGCTCTAAATTCTCAAATATCTTACATATAATGAATGGGTATCTATGTTGATTTAAAGGTGTTATAAAACACATTAAACTCTTCAAAGAACATGTCGTGAGCTATTATATCCGTGTAAATTTTCTTTAAGTCAATTCAGTCTAAAAAGAATCCAAATATTTCCTTCATTTATGCTTTAATTAAATATTTATGAAAATCCATTTTGTGACTACTGGTCGGTTAGCAGCATTAGGAACATCTCCTCCGTGGCCACCGGTGGTGCACGTGACGGTCAGAGTTTCAAGGGATTTGAAATGCAAATTCTTTGAGCGCACAACGATGCTCTGAAATCTAATTTTACTGCAGTGTTGGGTGGTCTCCTATCTCGTCCTCTTTATGGTGAATTTCTCGAATTACAAATTTATTTTGCATAAGGGAACTTCAAATCTGTGAATCAAACTAGATTGACAATTGACCGCAACGTGCGCTACCGGTGGTATACGGAGGGGATTATCAAAATTCCGCTCACTGACCAGTAGTCACAAACTCAATTTTCATAAATATGAAATAAATGATGGATGAAGGCACGATACAGTTAATGTTTGTTAATTTACAAACGACAACCTACTATTGACTTTGAATTGGAGTTGAATATTGAACTTCAGTTTAACCAATTTAGGTCAAAATGTCAAACGTGATTCGGTGTTACGTATTGCTCGTACATTGTGTATGTTACAACCAGTGACTTTTTAATGTTTTATTTTACTTTTTTCATTTTTGCGTTTGCTTTTGACTGCCGCTTCAAGCACAGCAGTTTCCTATCAAACCAATGTAATTTTACACATTCGGTTATAAAAATTAAAAGCATTTCCTAATCTTAATCGGGCAGTTTCATTAATCCTAATCGTGTAGCTTCACTGATCCTGATCCTAATCCCAATGGTGTAGTTTCGTTAACCCTACTAATTTCTCTAATTTTATTTCGTCAATAACATTCCCCTTCTAGTTGAATTACTTTGAAATTCTGTTTGTTACCCTGACCTGCAGTCAATAGACTAATTGGCTCCGTGGAGACTGAGCGTAGACCTCCTCAGGGGATACAACTATTGTATCTGTGGGAATTAGCACTCCCAGGGGGAAAATGTGAGGTCCCGAGCTAAAGTTGAGCAAATTTTCTTTTTGTTGACATAGATGTGCATGTAAAAGTTCGAGTTTTTCGTTTTTTTGTTTCGAGTTTTCCGCCATTTTTTTCGTTTCACTGCGGCCCAGTTTGTCAACACCTACTTTTTTTCAACTTTTATCTTGTTTTATAAGCCCTCTTAACTTACCGTTTCCATCCACCTTGTCGCATAGATTTCGCGAATGAGAAGTCCAAAAAAATCGTTCAAAACGTAAAAGTTTGTACACGAATTGCTATACGACCAAATGCACTTGAAATAATTCATTACAAATGTCCCAAGTTGGACAGTCAAACTATAACAAATAGACAACAGTTAAGACACGGATTGAACTTTTAATAAGGGAAAACGAAACTAAAACATATTCTCGTTCACATTTTACTTTCGGCACTATGACTGAAAGTTTATGAACATGTACAGGAGAATTTCTTGGAATATAGAATTTTAAAATTAGTTGTTAGTTTAATCCTCCATATCTACAACAAAGGCGATCCACATGGAGGAAAGAGAAAGGCACTATTTAATATGGAAATTAGGGAACGCGGAATCTATGCTCAAGGTGCATAGAAAGAGTAAGTTGAGAAAGAAGTTCATGAAACAAGATAAAAGTCGAAGAAGAAAGTAGTGGGTGCTGAAAAACCGGACAGCAGTGAACCGAAAAAGGTGGTCCTTAATATAACAAAAAACATTTTATTTCAACAAAAACAAGGCCTACCTTACTCTTAGCTCGGGCCCTCACACATTTTCCCTCTGGGAGCGCTAATTCCATAGATACAATAGTTGTGTCCCCCTGAGGTGTTACACGCACAGAAGAATATCTTCAAGGAATAGGCGCCTTTAACCTAGACACATGAACTAAGGGTTCCGCAGGCAGCCATTGGTATCACAGAAAGTGAAATAGGAAGAATAATTATTATTATTATTATCATTATTTATATTATTATTATAAACGACGTTTCACCACCGAAGACGCTACAGAGACGTTTCATCGATGTATTCTATATTCCCCAGTTCATCATTTCTACATGCAGGGCGAATATCTTTACTGTTGGCGCAGTGTGGCGGCATGGTGCAATTTTGGGGTATAAATCGTTTTATTTTAATGCTGGCATAATGAGACCGGGAAAAAGACCGTAAAAATTAGGAAGAAGTCAATGATCAGGCACATGAGGCAGCAAAATCGTTTTTTCGAAACTTGAAACTAGTTTTAAAGAAACATATCAACAACAGCGCCCTGAGGAATCAGCTAGATTTAAATATTATTAAATGTTTAGTAAACACACGGCACAAAATTGTAGTGAAACGCTAATAAAACGCAATTTAAAAATTGGTAAAACTCCAGTAAAACACACAGTATAAGTGTACTAGTGAACTCTAGTAATACAACACAGTATAAACTAGAATAAAAAATCTGGTAGAACACAGCATATAGACTAGTAAAATTCTGGTAAAACTGCACAAAAAACTAGCTCAAATCTAGTGAAACACACCGTATAAAAATCAGCGAAAATCTGCCAAAACACACAGAATAAATAACAGTAAAACTCTAGTAAAACAGACAGAATAAATACTAGTAGAACTAGCAAAACGCACAGTATAAAAACTAGTGAAACTCTAGTAGAACAAAAGGTGTAAAATACTAGCAAAAATCTACTAAAACGCACATTTCAAATACTAGTGAAATTCTATTTAAACATTAAGCATAAAAAATAGTAAAACACAGTATTAATACTTATAAAACTCCAGTAAAACACACAGTATAAATTTGGGGTTTTTAAGTATTGCTAAATACATATATATATTCGTGTGTGTGTGTGTGTATAAAGGCATTTAAGGACCACTAGAGTTTTAACGGCCCTGTGGTAGGTTTGTAAGAGTCGGTGGTTGATTTTGGGCAATTCTTTATTAGGCAGTACGACAAGGGTAACTAAAACCTGGCAAAGAACAAAGAAAGATAATACCAGGACAATCAGTTAAATAACTAGAACAGTTGACTAATAAAACAATTAATCAATTATATTCACCAGAATTACGAAACGATTCCAATAGAACGAAATGACACGAATTTTTAACTGATTTCGGGAGCTGCAATGACTATCGTGCAAGATGCATTTTAGCACAAGGTTTTAATTAGCAGATTAGATTATTGGTTAGTTTAAGCCTCCCTATCCGCAACAAAGACGATCCAAAGAGAGGAAGGAAGAAGGCACCATTTAGTATGGAGATAATGGAACGTGGAATTTATGCAGAAGAGGCATAGAAACATTAAGTTCTAAAAGAAGTTGACGCAAGATAAAAGTTGAAGAAGAAAGTAGTAGGGTGCTGAAAAAACAGGACAGCAGTGAACCGAAAAAAGATGCCTCTTCACATAACAAAAAACATTTTATTTCTGTAAAAAGAAGACCTACCTAACTCTCAGCTCGGGCCCTCACATAGTAAAACTTTAGTGAAACACAGTATAAAAACTAGTACAACCCTAGTAAAACACGCAGTATAAAAACTAGTACAACCCTAGTAAAACACACAGTTTAAAAACTAGTACAACCCTAGTAAAACACGCAGTATAAAAACTAGTACAACCCTAGTAAAACACACAGTATAAAAACTAGTACAACCCTAGTAAAACACGCAGTATAAAAACTAGTACAACCTAAGTAAAACACGCAGTATAAAAACTAGTACAACCCTAGTAAAACACGCAGTATAAAAACTAGTACAACCCTAGTAAAACACACAGTAT
>JACJUY010007690.1:26212-42164 GCA_014220935.1 Platorchestia sp. MABIK
TCAAACGAATCGGATCAATTTTTAAAAATCGTTGAAGTGACCCCCTTTACACGTTTTTATATTTCCTTTATTTTGCACACCAGCTTCGCAGCTGACGATCTCTGAGCAATAAAATTGACTGGGATGATTACGACAATTTTTTCGGTGGAATATTCCTTAGCGATATACAGGGTGTTGTGGAATTCGATGCACATACTTTAACCATTTACAGAAAAACGAAAAATAAAATGATTTTCATGCGGGGCAAAAACCTCAAAACTCCTTCGTTTTCGAGAAATGATGACCTGAAATAATTTTAGACTCCGCTAGGAATAGGCTTACCATGAAGCCACCGAGTAAAATCTACCTTCTTGGGCAGGCTGTAGGCGCGCGCTTCAGGCCATTCCTGCGGGAATTTAAAATTATTTCAGGTCATCATTTCTCGAAAACGAAGGAGTTTTGAGTTTTTTTTATCACTGCTGGAAATCCTTTTATTTTGCGTTTTTCTGTATATGGTTAAAATATGTGCATCGAATAACACAACACCCTGTAATTAATATGAATAGAAAGAAACGATATATATCTAGAACTGGCTAACGTACTTCATAGCGTTCGAGTTAGACATTCACTGCACATATGTTTGGAAGACGATTTTTGACGAGCAGCAGCAACAAACTTGACAGTGTTGTTGAGCTCATTCGTCGAACCCAGTTAGGCCTTTATAGAAACGACAGACGATCTTAGAGTTCAAACTCATGTTATTCAAACCTTAAGTTAAACTGATGAAAATTAATCCCACTTAGCCAACGAATACGATGATTGATTAAAAAATCCAAAGAATGAAAAGAAATTTACTTCGAATAAAATTGAGGCCTAAAATGTGTGTTATTGTCTTTTAAGATGTTTTAATATAAATATTCTCAGTCGGTAGACATACATGCGTCTCGTGATAGCAACATCAATGGTTGAACAATAGAATGACAGGAAACAAGAAAATATATCTCTTTACTTGAGTTATTTAAGTTTTAGAGGACATTTAAATACGAGTCAGAAAACAAGCGAGACAAGGACACATTGATCAAGAACGCCTTCAAGGCTCTGCTGATTTGTGCTGATGTGCCAGTGTCTCAAACTTGTCGAGTCGATTGCGTTGATTTCAAATCTAATACTTGTAAATTGCCCACCGTCAGGGGATTTTAGTAGTTAAAATAACGGAAATATTCTGTAATTAAATGAACATGTTATTTAACTTTAACAATTGATGACCGCTGGAGCATTTGAAAGACTGAGATTGTGAACAAAAAAGCTTGATGGTGAATGAGTTTCGAAAGCTTCCAAGCTACAGAAATCGGTAGTTCATGTAGAAGTTCCCATGCATCCTACGTTTGTTTCTCATTTACTTTTTATTTCTGATTTATAAACATACATTGACTTGAGGGCTGGTAGATAACATAACGAAAAGAGACTTGAAAGTAACAAGTTGCTAGTTCATCCAAAAAATGCTACAATTAGATTGAAAATGAGTCAGTGGCTTAGCTATTTTGTACTAATTCGTATGCATATATTTGCGCATGATACCCAATTGCAAACATGAAATCTCATGACGCACTCTTCCTAGAACTGTTTGATCGAAAATAAAGCAATGCAGCATACAGTTATTGTTCAGACGCAAAATGACGTACGATTTCGGCCTTTAATTTTTTCATTGACCGAAGAACTTTTATTTACTGTGGATGTTTGTTCCTAAGTATTATACCTGGTACTGACAGCTTTTGCCAATTTCAGATGAACGGTATCTCACTACGACACCACATCTGTTTGGCTTGTGGCTCCTTATGGAGAGGAGGAATTTGGCTTGTTTCATTATAGACGGAGGTAGAATATCAGCATTGCACAGAGTGAGGCATGAATTCAAGAGAAGGATACACATTGAGTTTGATGAGGGAATAACTTTCTTGAATTAAGGTCCATTTAGCCATTTAGGGAAGGGGTTGCATGATCACTCATCTTTAATTCACTCTTGTATACCACCTTGACCGCAAAATTCATCCATTTTTCTCACTCTCGTTGAAGATATTGAGGTGTCTCCCTAGACCAGCGGTTCTTAACCTATGGGAAATTCCCCGCTGGTGGGGAATGGCGGAGTTGCCAGGTGGGGAATCTCGTGCATTTGTTTCCACTCACAAAAAATCGATAGTACTTCAAAATCTAATACATTACATCCAAATGTTGACTTACTTAACAAATCGCAACCATTTACAGACTTTTAATTACAAAAACAACCATAATGAGGTATTGTATGTCATGTTGGGTAAAAGTGACAACACTGCTGGGTTAGGAATGTCACAGATAAGTAAAAGGAAGATGCCGTGGTGGGGAATGGAGAGTTGGCTCACTAAAAAGTGGGGAATTGGAGAAAAAACGTCAAGAACCACTGCCCTAGACTAAGCTGCAATGATCAACACGAGATAACGCTAACTCTGGTCTCAACTGCGGCCTATTGTACCTATGAGGGACGCATGAGACAAAGTCCTATTCTAGAGCATCAACTGTACGTTCCGTTCCTTGAAAAAATGCGTTATTCTGTATTAGCCCGATAAATAAGTTAGGAATCAGATTATCGTATAACCTCAGGGATGTTTTATTGTGAATTCAGATGCAGAGGCCAGCCGTTTCAACTTAAGAACTATCATTTGTCCACTGCAATATTTCAATAGCTTAAATTAAGCAAATCTTTAGGCATTGCGAAATTTCGTAACCATTTGTTCATGAGAAAAATTTGGCAACTCTCAACAGAAGATAAATTAATTTCAATTCACCAAGAAACAGCCGATGCCAGCATTAAACAATTACATGGCACATTCCATCAGACTGAAGGCGTCGCAATTTTATGCCTGCATGTCACAACACCTTCGTAATTTTTAAATTTGACTGGGCACTTAATGATTCACTTCGTGTTGCGAGAACAAACTGAAGGCTTCAACTTTTTTTTTCTGACGGCAAATATAGATTTCAGATTGCTCAAGTCTTACACTAAATGTTGGAAGACATTACGCAGAGATACTGGCTTCACCTTGCCGCATGAAAATGCATACAATGTAGCATGATTAACGTCTGCAAACAATATAGCAACTAGCTTGTTTAAAAAAATCCTTAGTCAAAACGGTGTGACAAACAGACTTTTGTCTCAATTTCACAAGTACATAAACAGGTGCGTGTTTTCGGCTACGTAAAGTAGTTATAAATTTAGGATCACATTTCCCCCACGGTCTCCAGCAATTTGCAACTATGGGGTCCCCTAACTTAGACTACGTGATCATGAATTGCCTTTGGAGCACCGGATGTTGAGTTCTGCTAGTGGTAGCTAGGTCCCCAAAGCGGAGATTCCAGTTACCCACCCTCACTTTGGCCGAGCGTCTTACCCATGCTGGAACCCCCGAGAGTGACAGCGCAGTTCGCTGAAACATTTTCTTTAAAATACCCTAGGTCAGAGTAGTACCAATTTTCTGCTATCAATACGCACGCCTTTACGTTAAGTAACGTAAACTTGATTTTAATTCGTGCTATGCAGTACTCGGTTTGGTTGTCGTAACTTTTGGAGGGCGTTGGAAACTTTTTCCAGCTTGCGTGAAACACTAGAAGTACTCACAAAAGTAAGAAAAATAATGCTTCCGATATATTGTACATGACGACCATGAAAAGGATAACGAGGACAAACTTAACAAATTTTATATTCAACAACATTGCAAGTATAAAAATGAGTTGTTTTTACAAGCACGAAAAGCTAAAGAACAGAACATCAAAATAACTGCAGATTTAAGTATCGCCTCAAATGTGATTGCTTCTTACAACTGAAAGGTCTCTGAATCCTAAGCTCACGTTGAAGAGAACTCAATATTGGAAGTTTCGAGTAAACTCAAACCAATATTTCTAAATTATTTTGCGACAAAATATTAACACATTCCCAGCGTATTGTGTCGCAAATCCAGCCATCGCTCCTTGCTGAAGCCCTGTGCAAGACAGCCAATACCTTGCACAATAAAGGGCAAAGCCTTTCATTTATTTAACCAGGCCTAAAAAGGCAATTACGCTGGCAAGGCATGACAAAGCGGAGCAATGGTGGGGGTGCTTCACTTCCTTGGCGACTAATATCAGTGCACTTAACTAATCGTGCGTCTGATCTTCTTGCTCGAGTCCGAAGCCACTGCAACGGTTTCGAGCAAACTATGGAGGTGGCCGCCAGCTGCTGCCACCTCAGATTCTATTTGGCCGTCTCCGCGAGTGCATCTCAAGTGTACTCTACGGGTTCGGGCCTCGACCGACCCCTGCTTCTGGGACTAAGTGTCCTTGACAGCTGGCTTAAATTGAAGACGTGTTCGCCTGAATATTATCTTTGAATGTCAGGTGAGCCTCCTTTCCTTTGTTACGCTTGTCTTGCCAAATGTCTTAAAATTACAGCGTTCCCTGACCCCACTTTGGGTGTTAGGTACGTCTATGTCTTCAGTGTCCGTTAATTCGGAAAGTTACGCTGCCCGGTAGGGTGGCGGGACAATTGGCTCATGTATGTACCACTAGGTAAATTGCTCATTCACGTACCGGTACAAATGAATGACATTTCATCCGTTTCGCGACCTTTTTTAAAAATAGCTTTCACCACTCGAGGTAAATACTATCATGCATTTGTATTTTTCATATTTATAGAAAGGATAAAAATGTACTTGAGCAGCAGGGTCGATTTCCCTATTCTGCCCCTAATAATCTAACCAAACTAACGATTAACAACCGCAGTGAACGTGTTAAAACTGTGAATTGACTCAATACGTGCGTCAGGACACCCATCTTACGGCACTCAGAACTTCGGCAGCGAGGCAGTCCTCTCCAGAACACGCCTAGAGCACCCAAACGCGAGCTGCACATCAAGTACAAGCCAACAAAGCCAAATTGCTTTTACCAGATAGATTAAAACTCCAAGGCCACATCGAAAGACATTTTACAAAGTGAAAAGAAGGGATCATTTAATACAGACTGTAGGAAACGGGGAATCAATGGACAAGGTGTGTTCCCATACATGTTATCTGCGTGTTGAAACAGTAAGTTGGGAAAGAAAAAGAAAAGACCAAAAAAGATTGTCAACAAGGTATGAAAATAGGAAGAAGTGGTCACGAAAGACTGACGTGCCTAAAGTAACCTAACAGAACCCCCCTGAGGGTGACAGAGAGATAGGATACGGTAGACAAACGTGGCTAACCTAAACCCATTGCCTGTTTTATGTCCCGCGTGGGACAACATCGTCAAAAAATTCGTCAAGACCCAGAGCAAAATATCAGCATGATGTAACTAAAAATTTGAAACTATTTAACAGCATCTCAATCGCTTTGGAACGGAATAGGAAATCTTCAGTTTCTCTGATTGTTTTATAAGTTAACTTCACAGAACAAGCTCTGGTCTTTTAGTACTCTAACAGTAACTTTCTCTCTCCAGACTGTAGGAAAGTAAGTAGTATTATTACAAAATGATGGTTATTTCGCCGGAGACATGCTCCGGCGAAATGAGACAAATGAGACATTTCGCCGTAATCAGAAGACTTGCGAAAAATAGACCTAAAACATCAATAACCGACATTCACAGACGTTCCAACCAGGCAAAGAATGTTGAGAATGGAGGATAGCCCAAACCATCTCACACACACACTGTTCTTTGAAAGACGGCAGAGTGTCAGTGATTACCTATAGGCAGAGTGTCAGTGATTACCTATAGGCAGAGTGTCAGTGATTACCTATAGGCAGAGTGTCAGTGATTACCTATAGGCAGAGTGTCAGTGATTACCTATAGGCAGAGTGTCAGTGATTACCTATATGCAGAGTGTCAGTGATTACCTATAGGCAGAGTGTCAGTGATTACCTATTAGGAGAGTGTCAGTGATCACCTATTCGGAGAGTGTCAGAAATTACCTATTCGCAGAGTGTCAATGATCACACGAAGATAATAGCCAGGCAATCCGAGTGTGGAGCTGGAGTCAATGAACAGCACTGGACGCCAAGGACTGGTAACGCGCCTACAAATTCTCTGTCAACTTGAGGCAGCACGCTGAAGTCACTCGGAGGTAACAGGATTGGTCCAAGAACTTAGCTTCTCTTCCAATTCGGGCTGCCCACTCAAGATCTGTTGAGTTAAAAGCATGCAAACATTATGCTGTTATTTCACTGTGCACAAGCATCATTCCATTTTGAAGTTATTGACAGACGACTACAAGAACAAAGCAAACAAGAAACAGTAATAACATCGTCGATTACAACAGTAAAGTACGCCGTTAATTAGCGAGTCAACTTTCATAATAAATGTATAATTGGTAAAAACTTCTCAATAAAATAAGTAATTTATCCGAGGGCCCTACTAATGTCATCTCATAAAATAAGGGGCAAAGAAACCATCATTTCATTAACAATGAGCCTCACCATTGGAGTAATGAGAACAGGCTAGCTTTATTTTACAATACTTCATGGTATAAGTAATGTAATAAGTCATGTGAAAAGTACCCCACTTTTCTGCTTAACTAGCACAGCTTCGGTGGCACAGCTAGCTTGTTTGAAGACCGGTGAGAGGCTATAAAATGTGTCATATAAAAGCTCTAAAGAAATTCAGAACCTGAGGGTACGCCAACCTCACTTGCGTTTTGTGCTCGTACTGCATGAGAAAGCGACATAAGCAGAAAAATTAGTTAGTTTACGTACGAAATGTGAGAGAAGCCTCGTGTCTGAAAAACAAAACTTTCGGAGGCACGAATCGAGAAATAGCTCCAAAGATATCTAGTATCCAACGGTATGAGGCCACAGATTTTTTTTCATGCTCATACAGCTTGAGAAAGTAGATGTAAATATAATTTTCTTCTTGGGCTCCCATTGCCAACGAGCAGTACATGATCTCACTTTCTTGTTGCACTCCCAGTGACTTATGAAGTGACACAAGATCCCACCTTCTTCTTGCACTCCTAGTGACTTATAAGGTGAGACAAGATCTCACCTTCTTCTTGCACTCCCAGTGACTTATAAAGTGACACAAGATCTCACCTTCTTCTTGTACTCCCAGTGACTTATAAAGTGAGACAAGATCTCACCTTCTTCTTGCACTCCTAGTGACTAATAAAGTGACACAAGATCTCACCTTCTTCTTGTGCTCGTACTGTTTGAGGAAGGCCATCATGTCGTGCTTGAGCTGGTAGGCGCGCGTCTCCAGGTCGGCTTGTGCGTCCATGAGAGGCGCCGGCAGCCAGCAGGAGGGCAGGGACCCCGGCAGCCGCCCTCCTGACCCCCCTAGACACTCCTCCAGCAAGCCACACTTGCTCCACCTGACCAAAGCCAACGCTTTAAATATTTGACCGAGATGCCTGTGTGGTTAGTGAGACTTCGTCGTACTAGGAGCTCGTGCTACACAGGGTGGTTTTACTTTCGCAGGGTTTGACCCAAGTCACACTTGCTCCACCTCACCAAAGCCAACGCTTCAATTATTTGACCGAGATGCCCGTGTGGTTTCTCAGGTTTTGTCGTATTAGGAGGCTTGTGCTACACAGGATAGTTTGTACTGTCACAGGGTTTGAAAACATTGCGTAGAATTGCAATGTTGTAGCTTATGTGTTTCAATTTATGATAGGCCGTTGTCTAAGGTTGGGCAAAAAGTGGTTTTTATTCATTTATACATAAAGGGTAAAAAGATACATAAATGTATAACAACACGGTGAATGTGTTTAATTTCTTTTATGGTCAAGGACGGAAAATTTCCTGTACGACGAACAAGGATGATACACTAGAAAAAATTGAATTGAATCTATGAACGCTGGACTACTGAAACAAACTGCTTTCTCATTAGGTACTTACACGGGAACATACTTTATAGAGCAAAACTACGCGGCTACAGGGAGAAATTAAAATATAGCAAGCAGATGTACGTGCAAACTTAGCGGAGTTATGCTATACCGACATGCGCGTAAATTAAAATTAATAGAAGTAGGCGACGACCTGACAAATTTTGAACGATGTCAGGAGTGACTGTGAGAGAAGTTTCCTGAGTGTGAGGTTCCTGTAGCTTTGTAAGATGTAGAAACGTTCTTAAATGCTCCTAATCCTCCTTCTGTCTAGTACAATTCGAAAAATGGAAATTACATCAAAACAGCTATAAGAGTGTCTTCAAGAAATACGTAAATAAATAAGCAATTACTACTAAACACACAGCACACTATCACACTATGTGAGTGTTTTACAACCTGTACCAAGTATCGCGTGTTGTATTGCATACCGTTGCAGCGATTCACAGTTTAGAAGCCGCTCTTAACCAACCTGAATCTGCTTTCATCCCTGAACATTGCCTCCAGCAACTGCTCTGATGTTCTATTCTTAAATATTCTACAGAAACCAAGCAGTTTCTTTGCCATGCACTTGTTGAGCAGAGACGGCGACGTCTCACGCTTGTATTTTCAAGTTATTGTACAACCGATGTTGGACTCTTCTGGCAGCAGATGTAGGATGTTGTGAGTCGACCGCTGTTCGGACTAGACCTAATATCAGTTTTCGTTTTAGGAACATGTTTGCACAAACAACTTTCCTAGGAAGCCTAAGAGCCAAACTTTACTAGTGATGCGTTGCGAGACCATGCAATAGCTGCTAGTTACAAGTTCTAAATAGTAACCACTTTCTTCTCCAGCATATGTGTGCCTACGCGCAACCATGATATTTCAACTAAGGAATCTGGTCATTTATTGCATTAAAAGCTTGGTACGACCCATTCTGATCACTAGGCGAGTTACACAACATCAAAGTTGTTAAAAAAAATACAGAGAGGAGCAGAGTGTAGTGAATCTCTTCTCCCCGAACTTGAGCATCTCACTGAAGTGTTGTGTGCTGTTGTACAGTAGAGGTGGGCTGGTTCGAGAACGTCATCGCTAGCTCCTCCAGTTCTCCAGTAGCAGAAACGCAGATGAGATCAATATAGATATCTACAGATTTTTTGCCCAATTTATATTCTTCAAGCCTAACAAAATGATTCTACGTATCAAACCTAGCCAGGATTCTCATTTCGAGATAGAAAACATTGGAAGAGTCTAGGGCCACAGCAGTAGCACCAACCCTCACCTCATGTGCCACGCTAAATAAGAGATTTAGCGACTCAAGGCACAACTCACAGCTTGTGGAGGGCGTAGGAGTGGCTGTAGCTGCCGAGCGTCTGTCGAGCTTCCTGTAGCTGCTGCCATAGCTGCTCCAGCGCACTGCACACCGCCCCCACCTGAGCAACATGTCATGGCTGAGTGAATTTCATTTCACTCGAGATAAGATCTCAAAACATACACTCCTGCACGTTTTTATTCAAAATGCTTTCTAATTAATTCCATTTCATTTTTATTTTATTCAATACGCTTTTTATTCAATTCAATATGGAATGCGGCTTAGTAAATAGGCGATTAGTTTCGATCGAACATGTCCAATTTATAGCAAAAATTTTGCCATCATACTCGCTGACGAGAACAAAACACGAAATGAACGAGACCAAAATGTAAAAAATTGATGGATGCGTAGACAGATATGGCAGGGTGGACACATCTATCATGAGACGAAAAGAAAAATTCCTCCATCAAATTCACGAGAAGCGATAGAATACAAGAAACAAGCACGCTTGAACACGCGCAGCCACGTGTAAGAAAACGGGGGAAAATGAGTAGATAACTGAACTTCAAAGCTAAAAAACACAACAGATTTTCGCAGCTCTTGCTTTCTATTTCTCTTTAGGTAGCTGATGGCATTTCTGAAGGATGTACATTCCTCAAGACTCCAATAATTAGAGAAGCAATCAGCGTGCTATCTTGGGAGCAGCTCAGGAATACTACCCATCAACCAGGACTGCGATGTCCGCATGGCCAGCTGAGGTGCAATAATTTCCAATAAGCACCATAAGAAGCAAACTAAAATTATACTCAATGCGTGAAATACTGAAATGTTTTAGAAAAATATTAGCATCTGTATTTTAGGCATAGAGTTCCCTGTTTGGCGACGAATTTTAGCATTTTTATTTACCAACAGACTCAACGGTGGACTTGTTGAGATCCTGAGTCCTTACCTCTCGCCAATTGGCAATGCAACATAAAACGCTTGATTTCTATTATTACTTTGACCGCAATTGGTTGAACTGAAGTTCAATATTCAACTCAAATTTTACGTCAATTGTAGTTAGCAATTTTGAAAATATCAAACATAAACTGGATTGTGCCACCATTAATCTTCAATTGAATAATCATGAAAATTGAGTTTGTGACTACAGGTCGGTCAACCCCATTATGAAAATTCCCTTTGTGGCCACCGGTGGCGCACGTTACGGTCAAAGTGTTAAAAAGTTCTCCTGAGCAAGTGACGATGAATTTCATGCACGAACCAGCAAATTGATAGTGCGAATCTAGTGGCTTTGATCTTCTTAATCCCTCTAACATGCAGGAATAACGACCCTAAAAAAGAGGTTAAACAAAGTACCGCTTGCAAGACGCGCGAAGTGAGGCACCACACGACACTCCTATAAGTGGCTACAGTAGAGAGCTGCAACTGTGCCAATTGTTCATCTTATGTAGAATTTTAATTATATCCACTTTAATACGATAACGGCGGCGGGTTGATGTCAAGTTCAGTATTCAAACGAAATTAAAATAAAGCTCAGTAATTAATTTAAAAAATAAAAAACAAATCGTTCGTTCATTTATTTTTGTCCAAGCATGTTTTAAAATTAAGTTCTTGGCCACTGGTCGGTCAGCTGCAAAATGAAAATCCCTTCAGTGACCACCGGTGGTTCACGTCACAGTTAACGTATTTTCACTCAGAATGAGACGTTTATACTCTTACACCGAGACTTTAGACTCTGAGAGTGGCGCTATTTGCTTCCCTACTTTAACTCCAACGTCTGAGCGTGATTTGTGTCTGGCAGCATGAGACTCAGATGCGGACAAGCAAGTCAGGCTCTTCCCTGGAGCCACACATTTTTCTATCAACAGCAACAGTTGTCCTTAATAAGAGGGGGTAAATTTACCCAATTATCACGTTGACTACGTTTGTGCGGTTGCTACGGTTGGTTCGGTTAGGTTGAGAGTAGCAGAATTGAAAAAAACGACTGTACAACTCAAATCCATTCCAATCTTTTTTAAGAAATGTGAAAAATATAATTGAACTATAATATTTTACCTCGTACACTGAAATCAATTTTGAAGAAGGTAGTGAAATAATTGAAATGCTATTCATTGATGCCGGTGTGGAAATGAGTGTTTACCTTGTGGTACACATGTGACCCAATACGCAGTCAACGTGTTGACACTTTAACGTCAGCATTTTGTATTCATATTACTGTCATCACAACCACCATCATTATACTGGCACCGGCATCATGTAGTCACCGACATCACAACGAGGAAGTGACTGCCACTCGACAATGAACGTTGAAGAACACATTAGGGCACAAATTTCAGAAAGAATAAAATATATTAGAGCTGCTTATGAAAGTGGAAAAGAAAGTGGATTTTGAAATCCACTTTGACAGTAAAGAGTTAGCCCTTTAACGCTCCAGAGGACTAAACAGTCCTCTTTTAAAATTAGGTTCAATACATTGTACATTTTTCTTTTCTAATTTGTTCCCTAATGTGGTCCTAGAAGTGCACTACCGATGAGCAGTTTCTCCCTAATTTTGGTATTGGGGACAACCTGATACCAGAGTCAGTCTGTTGACAGTGGTTGCGATAACGGCAATATGAGTACAAAATGCTAACGGTTAAGGGTTAAAACCTAACGTAAGATCATTTAGTGTCTGATGGACAATAACGAGAACATGTCAACGAACAGAATTAATGATCAGTAACTCGCAGCTATTAAGTAGACCAACTCTGGACCCGTCCACCAACCTGCAAAGCGTCCCGATGGCCGCTGGACACCTCTTTACTCGCTCCAATCCCCGCCAGCGCCGTCAGAGCGTCGGACAACTTAGACACGGCCCGGTCCCCTTCCTCATCTCCCCCCACCATGGGGACCAGCACCTGCAGTGGGGCCGGGATGGTCCCCAATGCACGGTCCTCATCAATGCGCAGCTCTAGCTGCTTCAGCTTGGCCTGGGAAAAACGAAAGAAAGAAAAACAGTTTATTTCCAACAAAGATGATTCGAAAATTATCACTGGTTTTTAAAATATCTCAATGTTAGGATCCTTCGTTGATATGCACACATATAAGGTGGAGGTAAGAATTTAATACAGCTGAATTTTTGCTACGTAAGATGCAAAAGATTTGACCCTAGACATCAAGGCGCCCAATTTTACATATCCCTTAAAATCATAGATTACCAACTTACGGCAGCTCTCATAATCATGGGTAACTCTAATAATCATGGGTAATCCTGATAATCATGGGTAGCCTTTATTTATATCATAAACGACTTAATTTTATTACTACGTTATTGCTACGCTAGTAACCGTCGCGCACCTAATGATCGGTAACCCATATCACCATAAATGACATAATTTTATGCAACTCTAACAGCAAAACGGTGCACGTCCTGAAGAGGTTGTTCAGAATCGAACAAATTTTCGTTATAGCAATAAAGATTTCTCAGTCTATTGCTTCCGAGGTCTTATCTTTGTTACACAAGAGGCACAAAAATGGCAACAGCACATGGGACCGATCACAGTGCCACGAGTGCGTGCGATAAGTCCCTACACTAAGTGAAGCATTATTCAGAACTATACAGGGTGTTCACAAAAATGTGTCCAATAAATGATACCGGAACCAAACAACAGCTGTTGTTTGGGTCCGGTATCACATATACATATATCGGTCAGTGGATACATTTTTTGCGGACACCCTGTATAGTTTGTGACTCTCAAGATAACGACCACCTTGCATTTCTTTATTTTCAACTTCATTATTTTGAATTTCCTTTTATTTTTCTAGCACTGATGATGAAATCAATGAATTCTGCAACGATTGTGAGTAAATACGTTGATGACGACGTTGGTTCTACATACTTTTTATCTTGCAGTGAGATTCTCTAAGAATCGGACAATTAGTGCTACCTAGTTTATGGATAGGAAGGAAGATCAGTTGCAACAGCACAAGTGAAATAGGCAGGTAGGTGGTTACAGAAGCCTAGCAAACTTAAGGGCCATTTACACTTGGGGACATTTTGACCGTGAGGCGCGACACGTATGGACGAGGCTCACCACTGAAGCTCAAATTTGTGTGTGTGTATACGAAGTTCCCATTCGCTATGATCGAATTCGTGAGGCGCGACACTCAAGAGCCTCGCAACTACCGTGGTGAATAGGGAATATAGCATATACACACACAAATATGAGCCTCAGTGGTGAGCCTCGTATACACGTGTCGCGCCTCACGGCCAAAATGTCCCCTAGTGTAAACGGCCCTTTATTTTGCTCCCAATGCTGAAACTGTCGACTGTTAGATAACAGGTTAATTTTTATGTGTCTTACTTGTAACCCTGTATATGTGGAGTAAATAAATTTTTCACATTTTGTTAATCTTTTGCTGTAGCTCAGAAAACTCTAAAGATTTACCAAACCACATGACCAATTCAAGGTAGGGTAAGAAAGCCTCGTTATGAATGCTTCATTGAGCTTTACGTACCAGCAGTTGAAATATTAGTTGCGCTTTCTCAGAAAACTGTTAGATGGAACTTCAATTTTCAAGCATACAAATGTGAACTCTTCCAACGGCCAGTTGTGGTAGCTCTTAAACACGGTACGTTGCTTTGTTTTATTAACTTTGGTTCTGCAATCTACTCAGCCAACACAAGCAGCAGCAGCAAGACGCACGGTACGTTTATTTGCTTCACTAATTCGAGCAGATCTAAAGAAAATAGGAGCATCAGCAAGACGCTCAGTACGTTGCTGTGTTCCTCTAATTCCTGCAATCTACTCAGACAACACCAGCAGCAGCAGCAGCAGCAAGACATCAGTACGTTCATTCGTTTCACTAATTGGAAGAGGTGTACTACGACACAGCGACATACGGATCTGAGGAGGGCGGCGTGGTGCTGCAGATTGAGGTGACATGACGCCTCCGCCAGCAGCTGCAGCGTTTGCTGCACAGCCTCGGCCTCACACTGCACCAGCACCGCCACCAGGTCGTGCCGTGCTAGCTGCTCCAGCTCCTGCGACATCACCTGCACACACACCGCCACAAGTTCATGGTGGCAGACTCGTAATCGATCGATTGATTGATTATAATTATAATCTTCTAACTTAATAATACCCGTTGTGTGTTTATTTATGTTTCTATTCATACATTTGTTTGGGGTCCGCTTCTTCCATTTCTGTCATGCTCATAAGGATAGTTAGAATGACCGTATCTGTGATACGAGTTTCACCAGTGCACAAATAAAAGAACATTTTTTTATCATGGGTATATTTGTCATGCACATTTGATATATAGAAAAGTTTTGAATCCCGTCATTTTTGATGGGCCGTGCACACTATATAGTCTAACCTACTAAAACTCGTTGTGTGTTTAGTTACATATTTATTTATATATTTTTTTGGAGTCTGCTTCTTCCATTTCTCCGTCACTCTCATAAGGGTAGTTATAATGACCGTATCATCTTTTCCAATTTTTTAACTTTAAGAAACAGTTGAAGTTCATTACGTGATAAATTACGAAGAAATTCAGTCAACATTTCTTTGTTAGAAGACTGTCAATCGTTAAAATGTAATTCCGCTGAAGTCTATAAAATGCAACGTTTCGATGTACGAACATCATCATCAGGCTGAAAATATACAGAAAAGTTGTTCAGTCACATTGATAAAATGCAAATCCAATTCTCAAGCTATATGAGACCCAGTTTAAATCATACACACATATACCAGGCCTCTCCTCCCTATGGGAGGGTAGCCGACAGCAGGCCACAAACAACACCCTTAGTCACTAGGATGCGAGAGTTTAAATCAGTTTAAATCACAGCACAAAAATTTTTATAAATGAGTAGAGATAAAGTTTGTACAAAAAGAATATGTAAACACAAGATCAGGTAATAGATGTTACACAATAGATGCACACTATAGATGTTACTTGCAACAAGCGATAGGGACGAAATGAACGGACGAGCGGTTGCCTCAGACTTCTAAGCTGCAGTTATGGTAAATAATTTCAGAGTAAAAAAGTCATTTTGCTTTTTTTCGTTGAGAAAGGTTTAAGTTTATGGATGTGTAAAGCTTCTATTATTTGAGTAAGCTCTTTTTTAACCACGTTATATAGGATTTTTGTGTTAGGATATAGATCTTCATTTGAAGGTTTACAACTACGGTCAATGCGGAAATGATTAAATATAGAACTTGGTATTAATGGGCGGTTAATCTTTGCTTCAGGGTCATCCTGGTCAAGCCAATGTAACATTTATTAAGAGACTTACATTCTCTTCTGTCACATTGTCAAAATACAACGTCATCATCTGCCACCATAAAGAAATGTTGAGTGAATTATTTCATAATTTATCACGTGATGAACCTCAAATGATCGTATCTGGGATACGAGTTTCACCAGTGCACAAGTACAAGACATTTTTCATCGCGGGTACTGTTAGGATGGATATATTTGTTTGTCATCCACGTCTGGAAAATTTGTTCAAGAAAGGTATTGAATCCCGTCATTTTTGATGGGCCGTGCACACTAGTTATTAATATCACTAGTGCACGCGTGCTGGTCGGCATCAATCTGAAGAATTTCATCCCTTCTTTCTTGAGTTAAATTCGCTTGTGCAAGTCGATGCTGTTCGGCATTAGTCTGAAGAATTTCACCCCATCTTTCTTGAGTTGAATTCTCTCGTGCCACTCAATGTTGTCCAGCGCTATGACGAAGAATTTCCTCGCTTCTTTCATGTGTTAATGAGGACAGCGTCCCCCTTTTGGACCTTTTTTTTTATTATTGAACCTAGAGCAATGAAATTTGGTATACTG
>JACJUY010007691.1:0-42162 GCA_014220935.1 Platorchestia sp. MABIK
GTGGAGCAGGCGTTCAGGTGAGTGGAGCCGGCGTTCAGGTGAGTGGAGCAGGCGTTCAGGTGAGTGGAGCAGGCGTTCAGGTGAGTGGAGCAGGCGTTCGCTCGGTAGGAGAGCTCGAAGAATTCCTCATTTGGCAGTTAGAAATTACGGATCATAAAATTTGGTCGCTCTCACCGCTTTGAAGAACCGCACCGTTTCAAATGAAAGCGAAGCCGAAGACGCGCCAAGTAAATGTTTACTCGGGACCTGACTTTCGATCGCGTCAGTCCAAAGTCTCATTGAGAGAAGCACTCTAGTCTGAAGGGAAGGTTTCTCTAGGACTTCCGTTATTGTCTTTTGTTTCACTAACTTCGACATCCCCGTCCCTTCCTCGCGAGCTTGGCATTCTTGAACTCTGCGATCATTTGTATAAAATGATCGGTCAAAGAATTTTCAGCGCTTCTACTTTATTGAAAAAATCTTGGCAGTTAGAGACGAATGTTCCGACCGAATGAAACAAGTTTGCCGATTTGCAGTGTCCTGCCTCCCGAACTTAGGGCCAAAAATCTGGCAAATGGTTGATGATTTTCTCATTTGCATTTATTCTAGAGCCAGTTTTGCAAAATGTATGATTGATTTTCTAAAGATATTTCAGTTAAATTCTAAGGAATAATAAATGAAGGATATTTAAATCGATATCCGTTTTACAAGACAAATTAACAATGAACCAATACTGTCCAATGAGTTGTGTAATCGTTCTGCAGATTCCGTACGAAACTCCAGACATGAAATGCGACTGGAGAATAGCTTAGGAAGCTAATTTGTGCTGACAACATGAGAGTCGAATACTCGAGCGTCGTTTTATGACACTTTGCGCCGCAGCTGGAAGTATTCAACAGGATCTGTTTTTTCCTCAATACGTGAATAATTCACTACTCGAGAGGAAACCCTCACGTGAGGCCGCCGTCACACGGAGACGAAATGGTAACGCTTAGTCATAACCTTCTCCGGTGAGCGGTACTACACGGTCTGTCCAGCGCCAAGAAACCGTCAGATTTTAGCTTGGGACCATGGTATTCCATGTTTGGGATCAGTTTGGTCTTACCATTATTTTAGGTTCTGAAATTTTGATTTGGGACCAGTTTGGTCACACCACGCTTTCAGAAGCTGTCTTCCCTTCACATTGTGGCATCGGAAATAATGATCACAAGACGATTGTACGCGCAGAGTCGGCTACGTATTTCTACAAACTGAAATCCCGAGGGATGAATGTAATTCTTCCTCATCCCAATATTCTTTTGCTCGATGTGTGATGAATAATATGCTAAGCCTTGATTTATATCCTAGTATCACCGCACATTTGCCTATAATATTTGAAGCCCCAATTTTTTCAAATAGTCACAATTTTTTGACCGTGTATTTCAAAACTCGCAAATAATTTTTTCATTCTTCATTGGCAGAGACGCAAAGCTCTGAGCAAATGATAATCAACCGAAGAAAGACACGTTCTTTCTCTTCTCAGAATGTAGAACGCGGTACCGTAAAAAACTATGCACATCATTGCCTTACCAGCTGTTCTAGGAAACACTACCATCCATGCGCGAAGAAATTGAGGACGATATATTCCATTCAGCTTTGCTTTCATGGCTCTCGGATATAGCAAAAACACAGTCCCATCATATAGGTACAAATCCAGAGCTGTCAATTTCACCTCTAGGTCTCTTGGTCATCACAATACGGAGGGTGGAAAAAAGTTGTGGGTGTATTGTGTAAAATGACTGGAACAATTTACCAAACATGAGGAATATACCTTAGGCTTTAACCACAAATACGGATAGCTGGAATGAACCCGAGTTTCTGGTCTCGTCATCAATTGAAGAGCTTGAATTAATAACCATTCTTTTGAGTGAAAGGCAATGAATCACCTATACTGTTTGTACAACTTCCATAAAAATGTGCATTTAAATAATAATATCACAGAAATTAATAGCGATCACGTATAAAACTCGTTAGCAACGGCAGATGTACTACTTTAACAAAAAATCGAAACGTTTTGTGATGAAATTTCATTTTCATGTGGCAAACATTGCTTATTAGCGAATTTATTATTTGATTTCTTCTCCGAGCATGTATGGTAAAACTATTATAAACAGAACTTTGCACGTTCTTTGAATTTGACAAACCTCTTTTCTCTCTCCCAAAAAGACTACAAGCAAACGTTCAGTCGCGCGTGCACCAAAATCGAGAAATTGAGATACAATTGCGGAATATTGCATTTATTGCTTGCAAGAGCCTTCCATGCGGGTGACCTTTGCATTGCCATCAAATCTCGCTCTGACATTTTCCGATCAATGCTCCAGCTGCCAGTTGGCTCAAGTCCTATAATTCACGAGCAGCATCTGAAAGCAGGGGTCGCGATATACCACGTCGATATTGCGGCTGTAAATCAACCGGAGTTATTTCCGAATTCTACAGAGATTCCCGAATTGAAGCAAATCTCGATGAATTGTAGGTATTAGTTCGGGATCTTGTCAGCCAGTTCGCCCAAATTTCGTCGGGTATGAGCCACCGTCGCAACCTGAAGGGACGGCGATTTTTTGCCGGAATTTTACATCAAAATGTTTAGAAGTTACCTAGAAGTATTGCACATCAAAATGCTCATCATTTACCTAGAAGGATTGCACATCAAATGCTTGTCATTTACCTAAAATTATTGCACATCAAAATGCTTATCATTTACCTAGAAGTATTGCACATCAAAATGCTCATCATTTACCAAGAAGTTTTGCAGACCAAAATGCTTATCATTTACCTAGAAATATTGTACATCAAAATGCTCATCATTTACCTAGAAGAATTGCCCATTTCTGAGCAACAAACCGTTTTAAAAAAGAAAAAGAGCAACAAACCGTTTAATTCACATGTTGCTTTTACACTATGTCTCCTTGAATGAAATACAAATATCGTTCTTGTACTTAGATACACACATTTTAATTCTGACTTAGTAAGGATTTCATTACTTCGATGTGAGTTAAAACATAAATCGATCAGTGAGGTGTCATAACAATACAATCAAGTACAAAGCTGAGATAAAAATGAGCTTTGCTTAATTGCAGAATTTCGTCGGTATATATATGCACGACGACGAAATTCTGCATTTAACGCTGCGATAGAAATGAGCTTTGCGCCAGTTGCAGAATTTCATCGATATGTACGCACTTCTTGCATATTTGAACTCGGTGTAACGGAACTCAATGTCAATGACGGGAGATAGTTTGAGGTGAGAGCGGATAGCGTTCTGCCATTCAGTCAGGATTGACCTTTTGCCAATTTAGGAAACTATTTTCTGTTGAATTAGACATTTGAGATCTTATTTAGACTAAGATCAGCTTGTTGACTCCAAATATGTAGTGAGTTTTTTCTAGCATGCCTAGTTCTTTCTCTGCATCTTACCCACCCGATAAGCAAAAGCTTCAGCGAAACAGGATGCATGCTAAGCAAANTTCTAATTTGTAAGCTGAAGTGCACTCGGTGCTTCACTGGCAGCGTGCTGGAGAAGATGCCGAAGTCACGCGATCTGGGTAGCAGTTGTTTAAGGAGCTGTCGAACCTTCACGACCTGCTCCAATGAACATTTTTGCTGGAAAACTTACCCTAATTCCATCCACGACTCACTGGTTGTAGTTTGGAGGATTTTTTTCGATGGGAACCCTGCAAATATTCTCCGAATATGAGAGATGCGGAACAGTATGAATTCCCAGGGAGATGTTTCGACAGTTGATGAAGGAATAATCTTTTATTTAAGCTCTGCTGTTGAGACGGTTTACGACGTGGCGGTGTCTAGTTACCCTCGAATTTCAACTTGACTTTAATTCTAAAATAACATAATAACTAATGTAATATGTGTATCCAATGGGCTGCTTAAAAAATAACAGCAGCCCTTAACCTCTGGAGGAAATTTTCAGAACACTTTCTCAAATTATTTGAGAATTAATGATGCACATTTGCAAATGAACGAAATAGAATTCATAACTATCGTTTTTCGACAATGTGTTACATTTGAACGGGAAAATTGATTATGAAAAGATAATATTCACGCACTTCTTGAGAAAAGTTAAACTGAAGAACAAAGGAACAATGAAACGCAACAATTTATGAAAAACGCAAAGTCACCTGCATTTTAGAGCATAAAAACAAGAACCTACTGGTAATTCTAAGTACACAAATATATTGCATACTCAAAGTATACGCTGTGCTTTTCTCAACATAAGCTTAGCTTTTAAGAAAAAGATTTTAATAGGCCTGCATTTTCCTCCCGCCTGCGCGTTCTGAAAGTGACAGAAGCGGTGAAACTAAAAAAAAATATATGCGTCTGAAGTATCTTACCTGAGTGCCACCAGATTTTGAGCTTGAAAATTACACGTTTGACGGCTTCCACACGTTACTGGGCAGGAATATACCATGACTGAAACGAAGTAAAGGGAGAGATCGGAGGAGTTGCTTCCATCAGCGCATGCAGACAAGGCAATGTTCGGCGAGTTGCTGAGGGGGCAATAGACAGACCCTTGGGGGACTTCAGTGCTAAATTAGATTCGACAAATGTCCAAAAGTGTCGGGTGAGGCTTGGGCTTTAAGGAAAATTTGTTGATGAAACTTTTTTCTTGCATAGACAGGGCACTGAACTTTGTAAACAGTGCCGTGGAAATTGATTCGTGAACGCCTGAGTAAGTCACTGGGATTCGCTCTCGGATGAGTGAGGAATGAAGTTGGAAACTCCAAGCAAAATTCCGTGTGCTAGAATAAAGTGAACTTTCGCAATACATTCAATATTCAAGAGTAAATTATTAAATTCATTTCAAAACCTTGTCTACCTCCACATACAAGCACTTAGGAATGAGTGCGCACACATGCAGAAAAAGAAGTCTTCGGGCTGATTGAGGTGTATCGATGTGACTGCGGATAGATCGATATTCTTCGCGAAGAGCATACTTTTTTGCCGGCCTTTTTGCTCAGCCAACGACGGTTGCAATTGTGGCGTTGCAGTGTCTTTTCATTGCCAGACAATTTGACCTTTCCATGATATCGTAGACACCATAGGATCGCCGGAAGTTCTCTAAACTACAAAGGTTTTTACATTCGCTTTATTATTGCCACAGCTAATCAATTGTTTCTGACCAAGATAATCACGGGGTTTGATCTATTGCTAATAAAAAGCCGTAGAACATTCACATAAACATGCTCAAATTCCTATTTTACTTACGCTTATTTAAAAAGAGCTTTTGTGAGAAAAGTTGACTTGATGAACGCCAGTGAGATGAACTCTGCGAGTAAAGACCTTAGTCCAATTTTAAGCACAAGTCAAAATGTCGTTCAAAATAACATTCTTCGTCAGTGAAGAGTTCGAATCTGTTGAAAATTGTTGAAAATTTACGGACAGACAGACAGACTATTAGACTATTAGGTTCTTATTAGAGTATAGATTGGCAGGAGCAGAAGTAGTTCGGAACAAATTTAGCGAGAGTACGTTCAAAAATAGCAACGTGCTTTCAGTTGACGAACTCTACACTGTTGAAGCAAAGTTTAACGACCATAATGATAAAGTGCTAGAAAGTAACTTGTACGAAGACTCCAAACAAATCTCAGAAATAGTTTCCACACATACCAATAATTTGTCCCTGTCACTGTGTGTGTGTGTGTGTGTGCAGCCGGTTGCAAAACAAGGAAATTTTTTCTCATCCGTGTAGCTGTAAACAAGGTGCAAAAGTGAACGCAAATTTGTACATTAGACTAATTTTAACTCGTGCACTTATAGAAGCAAACAACCATTTACGTATTTTGTTCAGCCATTTATGTTCGTTTTCACAACTTATCAGAGCACCCTGTGCTAAGAGAGGGTGAACTGAGGAACATCGAATGCACCGATGAATCTCCTCTGTAGCGTTTTTGGTGGTGAAACTTATTTAATAATGTTAATGATAATCTATACTATAATAAGAGCTGCGTCCGTCTGTCTGTCCGAAGCCAGCCGAAAGTGTGTGATGTGCGTATCTGTGATACGGGCTCGACCTCATCCACTCTCGAGAGATTGAATTGTTTTATTTCTTACGGCCTTTCTTTCATTTCGCCTTCTTTTCAATTTCAAATAAAGGGGGATGGACTAGTAGTTATAGTAATACACCATTGTTTGACCAAAATGAGAGGAGACTTTTACAGTTTGACGGCTCTAGGCGTAACGGAGCAAAAGTTTTGACGTCTGAAAATTGTTCATAAGGATCTGGAATATTTAAACAATTTCTTCACTTTCAAATAGGACCGAGAAACCTCAAACATACAAAAAAACAACAATTAAATCAGAACAATTCTAAAAGATTTTAGATCAAAGAACTGTACCCTCATCATAATTCTAAACCCAGCGGGTTTAATTTAATTTTAACTTAGTTTATTCAGAAGTGTGAAAACCACACATCCTGCCACTCATAAACTGGAGCTCTAATGTGCTCCCTCAAAAAACTCGGAACAAAAAAAATTTTGAAGAAATGCTGCGCAATGCGACAGAAATTTCGCGGCAGACACACCACTTCCCGTCCAGTAACACTACATTCCCATCAGCGAGGTGCATTAAACTCATATCACTGACAAGTAACAATACATTCTCATCGGTGTGGTGCATTAAACTGTTATCACTGACAAGTAACAATACATTCTCATCGGTGTGGTGCATTAAACTGTTATCACTGACAAGTAACAATACATTCTCATCGGTGTGGTGCATTAAACTTATATCACTAACAAGTAACAATACATTTCTATCGGTGTGGTGCATTAAAAGCTGCAAACAAATACTTTCAGGGATCCTCTAGTGTTCGAAGGTTTTAAAAGCCTTCCGAGGTTCACAGAATACAGAACAATAGAATGGTTTTTGAAAGATCTTTTCCATTGTTTTTCCCCTTTCTTTTTATTTTTCATTTTCCGATTGGGGCGACCGCCCCTGTCCTTTACAAAATGCCCTTTACCTTCAAATTTTACCACTGATGGGATTTTGAATTTCAATTTTCTGAAGTGATCGAGGGCCACAGAAATATTTTAGCTTCCATCCCGCTCGAGGAATGCCTCGAAATTAAACACTGAGATGGTAAAAATAAAGGGATTTGAATCGTTTTTATCAATTTTTAAGGTTTCGTTCACTTCAATGAAGACAAGTTGGAATCTTAGAGAGCTTTGGTTGTTTCATTTGGTGTCAGTTCCACATTTTGTGAATCTGGCACTCGACGCATTTTCTGACATCAAACACTTGGCAGGTCGAGGCTGCTAGAGAAGTTCTCTGTCTCATTGAACAGCGTGTCTTGTCTTGGAGTAATTTTCTCCAAGACCATATTGGGGGATCACTGCAAAACTTCAGTTATCGTGCGGGAGGAAGCAAGAGCTTCGGACTCAAGATTAGAGTAAGCACAAAGTCTGTTGGGTTAAGATCGGGGGCGTTGGGGGTCCACTGTTCTCTGCTTGTATACGTTGGAGGATGGTTCCCATACAACCATTGTGTTCTGTTTTAGTTAGAGAGTACTCTGTCCCAACGGAAAATGAACGGCTTGTTTTTAAAATGCTTCTCTGCTTCCAAGAAGGTAAGAACCAAAATTGGTCGAATTTGTGCCTTCATTTGCAACTCTTTGAAACAAAATGTGAGGAGATTTTTTATTCGGGCAGTTCCCCTTATTTACGTGACGAGTTTTTAACTCCTAAATATTATTTCCTGAGATCTGAAATGTTCACAGAGACTCACTCAACGCTCAATCTTCCTGCAATTGACTTTCGCCAAAGCACTGAAGAGCGTTCCACCTGCAAGACCAGTGTGACGTCAAATTTGAGTGCGTCAACCTTCAATTTTACGAAAAGCCTCTTAGCTGTGTCTTACGCTGTTAAAAAGGAAGATAGTTTTCATTCATTAATTCTGCATTTAAATAGAGTATTTCATTACTAAAGTCGAACGCATTAAGGTACAGAGTTGAAGATCGAAGTTTCATGTTTTGGTCTCAATGTTAGTTATTTCAAATCGTCCCATAGTTTCAGGTTAACAGCTTCCAGATGGAACATTTTTTTGTACATTATTTAGCGAAAAACACTACTCGAGAAAATTTGTCACCTTCATTTGTATTTATAAACTTTCGTTCTAATGTTTAAGTGTGTACTGCAAGTCACCTTATAACGGCAATGCAAAAAAAGGAGCAGTTCATCAGACAGCCAAGATCCATGCAGGAATTTCCCACAGCATTGGCTGTCCTTTCCAGAGTTGCATGGCTGTCCTTTCCAGAGTTGCATGGCTGTCCTTTCCAGAGTTGCATGGCTGTCCTTTCCAGAGTTGCATGGCTGTCCTTTCCAGAGCTGCATGGCTGTCCTTTCCAGAGTTGCGTATCTGTGATACAACCCGAGAAGCTCGTTAGCAATTATTCACCTCATCGCACGCTGGAAAATCATAATTAATCTCGCATAACTCGGTGATCCCTCCCACTCTCTCTCTCACTCCATTAGAACGGCCGACGGTCACTTATTTGCTATCACTCTCGGGCACTAGGTTCTTTAAAGCTCTCAGCCAACACAGCATTACACACTATATGATTCTAAGGTTAGAATGTCTTCATATTCTATTTCACTCTTTCTCACTCTCTCACTCACACTCTCTCCTTCTCTTTCTTGCTTAGTGAGGAGAGTATTTATGTCCTCGCTTGTGTAATTTTAAGCTATCACTTTACACCCGAGACACTTCTTCAGAGCAGAGATGCTAGAGCAGCACGGAATGAGGTGCCAGATCGCCGAGATGTGGTAAAAAGAGAAGCACTTGCTGAACTCCAACTAATCCTCTCATGGAGATAAATGCTCTACATAAATATTTCAGGCTGTGCTGCTAAAGGTAAAATTATGTGAAATACGGTGGACTAGTTTTAGGCCGCTCTGACGCACTGCAGCGTGGAATCAAGAGGAACTCCGCAGGCGCTGCATTGTAGCCGTAAGTTTTTCATTTTTCCATGAATTATTTTACTCTAAATTTGGCATTTTTCCATGAATTTATTTTTATACCATCAATTAAGTATTTTGCCATATGTTTTTTATTTTGCCAAAAATTTATTATTGACCTAAGTTCGGTGAAGGAAGGCATTTCCCTTAAATGCCTATGTTAGAAAGACGATTGCGACGTCGATTGGTTTCTATTGAGTCTGAGTTCACCTAAAATATGATCGTCAAGGTAGCTGGAGCATCAGGGAAGGAAAGTTTCAAATGAACAAATATGTTAACCCAAGTCTAAGTGTCTGTGCTTCTTCTGCTCCCTAATTAACATGGGCCTTTTTCCTTCAAGATTGCTAATCTTGAAATTCATGAGTTGATTCATGTTTACTAATCTTGGAAATTCATGAGTTGATTCATGTTTGCTAATCTTGGAAATTCATGAATTGATTCATGTTTGCTAATCTTGAAAATTCATGAGTTGATTCATGTTTGCTAATCTTGGAAATTCATGAGTTGATTCATGATTGCTAATCTTGGAAATTCATGAGTTGATTCATGTCTGCTAATCTTGGAAATTCATGAGTTGATTCATGTTTGCTAATCTTGGAAATTCATGAGTTGATTCATGTCTGCTAATCTTGGAAATTCATGAGTTGATTCATGTCTGCTAATCTTGGAAATTCATTAGTTGATTCATGTTTGCTAATCTTGGAAATTCATGAGTTGATTCATGTTTGCTAATCTTGGAAATTCATTAGTTGATTCATGTTTGCTAATCTTGGAAATTCAATGACTGATGGAAGGTTCTGTGGGACTGAACAGTATTAGGTTCACAATTGAGGGACATTTTAAAACAAATATTTATTTATGTTTTACAAGTGTTATGTTACACTAATGTTATGTTACACTAATGTTATGTTACACTAGTGTTATGTTACACTAATGTTGTGTTACACTAATGTTATGTTACACTAATGTTATGTTACACCAATGTTATGTTACACCAATGTTATGTTACACTAATGTTATGTTACACTAATGTTGTGTTACACTAATGTTATGTTACACTAATGTTATGTTACACCAATGTTATGTTACACTAATGTTATGTTACACTAATGTTATGTTACACTAATGTTATGTTACACCAATGTTATGTTACACCAATGTTATGTTACACTAATGTTATGTTACACCAATGTTATGTTACACCAAAGTTATGTTACACCAATGTTATGTTACACTAATGTTATGTTAAACCAATGTTATGTTATACCAATGTTATGTTACACTAATGTTATGTTACACTAATGTTATGTTACACTAATGTTGTGTTACACTAATGTTGTGTTACACTAATGTTATGTTACACTAATGTTATGTTACACTAATGTTATGTTACACTAACGTTGTGTTACACTAATGTTATGTTACACTAATGTTATGTTACACTAATGTTATGTTACACTAATGTTATGTTACACTAATGTTATGTTACACTAATGCTATGTTACATTAATGCTATGTTACACTAATGCTATGTTACACTTATGTTATGTTACACTAATGTTATGTTACACTAATGTTATGTTACACTAATGTTATGTTACACTAATTTTGTGTTACACTAATGTTGTGTTACACTAATGTTGTTACACTAATGTTATGTTACACTAATGTTATGTTACACTAATGTCATGTTACACTAATGTTATGTTACACTATGGTTATGTTACACTAAGGTTATGTTACACTAATGTTGTGTTACACTAATGTTGTGTTACACTAATGTTATGTTACGCTAATGTTGTGTTACACTAATGTTGTGTTACACTAATGTTATGTTACACTAATGTTATGTTACACTAATGTTATGTTACACTAATGCTATGTTACACTAATGCTATGTTACACTAATGCTATGTATAATGATATTCTAACCGAGTGTTCAGAGCTCAATTTAGAGCTACGCAAACTCGAAGTAAGCACGAAGAGTTGTTTATAAGCGCGAGCTCACTCAGTTGTTCGGTTAACTTGGGTTGCACGGCAATAAAAAACGACACGAACCATTTCGGCTCGCATTTATTGAGTATGTTGCAGAAGGAAGTAGTAAAAGTGGAACTTTTGTGACTGGCTTGTTGTCCATCACCGCTTTGGAATTGCATTTCCTACACATTTTCGTAGATAGTTGATACACTGTGTTGCAAAGTAAGTTTCAGAAGTGGTTTACTTTGATTTAAATTTACACGGTCAACTATAGTTGAAACTTCAAGAAAAAAGATAAATTGCAAAGTGGTGACCCACAACAGACTAGTACTAAACATTTTTCACTAACTTCAGTGGACACTTTGCGCTCTTAATCATCATTTGAATTTCAGTCAAAAGTTTCCTGCAATTAGTTCCCCATTTCCATGCATTATAAAAAAACCTTAATTTCTCATTCCCATACACGAGTACAATGTTATAAAAAGATTGTTTGAGTTGCAGTAATAAGTAGGAACCTATGTATTTCTGCAGCACTTCAGTAATGACAAAGTAGGAACTATGCATTTCTGCAGCACTCCAGTAATGACAAAGTAGGAAACTATGTATTTCTGCAGCTCTCCAGTAATGACAAAGTAGGAAACTATGTATATCTGCAGCACTTCAGTAATGACAAAGTACGAACTATGTATTTCTGCAGCGCTGCATCGTTAGCGGTTGCCTACAAGCAAAGCATCGTACATACGTGTTCTCTTCACGTACCGCACTGACAATATGCAGGTATAATATATAGAATGTCCCACAAAAACCCGAACCCAGTATTTATTTCCCCGTATCAGTAACACCCGTAATCATTTCTCGTATCAGTAGTATTCAGTAATACCGCATAATATTGCTTGGAATGAAATGCTTATGGTATTCTTACTATGGTATTACTGATCCGAGGAAATAAATACTCGGTTCGGGTTTTCGTGAGACACACTGTACATACGCTGCCTCCCGCTGCCCTGGCCATCTATCAATCATGAGCAATGTCGTTACTCAACGGTTTCAGAGCCCCGCGCTTTTCTAATACGTGATTTTTCATTCGAATTTTGTTAAACAACGAACTTTCCGAGTTCATTTGCACAAAAATGTTCACTCTGATGCCCACTCAATATTCCGAAATTTATGCCAGGGTCATATATTAGCATCATTTTTCGCTCACGAGCTCATAAATTCGCAGCACCCCTGAAAATGCTAATAAATTCGAAGGATTTAAGCCCTCTGTTCACGAGAAGTCCGGCGACTTTATTCTGAAAATTGGCAGAGTAACAACACTTTTGTGAAGTAAGGTGAAAGTACTTCTTTTGAAGTATCCCTCAAACGTCTTTGCTGATTCGTTTCTAATTATTTCAACGAGCCTGGCTTCCTTTTATCATTTAGCGATCTCACCTTCGTAGCCTTTGCTGAGTTTTGCGAGGCACTTATCAGAAAATGACTCAATTTTAGCCCTGATGGAGCGCTTCAATGCAGAGTCTCCTCATATTGCCTTGTTGCCGTCACCTGATGACGGGAATCGTGCAATTTAATGTAAGTGCAGTACGTGTAAATGCAGATCACTTAAAACACTGATCGATCAGCCTGGTACTTAAAGTCTCCGTATTTATTCAGTCGCTTTTAACTTTTCATCGGCCCGCAGGACTTGTTGGTCCCCTTTCGAAAACAGCCTGAATAAATTGTTTTTCTTTTTAAACAGTTGTTCTAGAATGTGTCCGTTGAAGTTCTCTGCCAAATGGCAGTTCCGTCCTCATCCTAGTATCGATGACGCCTGGTACCAGTGCCAGTGTCAGTGCCCGTGTGAGGACCAGTGCCAGCGCAATGCCTGTGCCAGTGCGAGTTCAGTGCCAGAGTCAGTTCAGTGGTAGTGCCAGTGCTGGTTCAATGCAAGGCCCAGTGCCAGGGTCAGGGCCAGATCCAGTTCAGTGCCAGTGCCAGTGACGGTCGCTGTAATATCAAGGCTGGGATGAGTACAAATGTACTGACGTTAAAGGCTTAAGACTTCGGATAAAAATTTGAAACATTCAAGAGCTTCCAAACTTATCCAAGCCTAGAAAATCGTATCATGAAGATGTTTTAAATGAACAGAAAACGGTTAAAACGCTCAATTCAAGATTAAATATTGATCTAGATAACATTTAAGATGTATGTAAGAAAAATGAGAAAAATTGATTATAAGAAATTTGACAAATAGAATATCTTCGGTACATATACATATCTATTCTGTTGCTGAGCTTACTTCAATACAATTGAGTGTTTCTTATCAGTTCGGAAAGCACAAACTGATCGCATTCACAAAAATAGCTGCGAAGGGAACAAATTTGAGGAAACTGCAGCGATCGTAATCGGAAAATTATTCAGGACTTTACGCTCATAAAAAGAAGAGAGCAAAGCAATTTACTGGCAGGGAAATGATGCCAAAATTTTGCATATGTTACAAAAGTCGGTCATAAAATTGCGTGCCCCTGCTTTCATTTTCGTTTTTGTTTCATCGGTGAGGCCTAATTTCAAACTACGAACATTTACAATGCATGACAGACTTTAATTTTGATAGTGGTATCTCACCTAAACTTCTTTGTATTTCTTGTATCCCTATGAAAGTAATTAGAAGCATCTTAAACAAGAGTCTTCAACTCTTCACTCCAACAGCGTACACTAGCTTCAAGTTGCAGAAAAATAACTAAAAAAGGAGTGAACAAATTGATCGTGGTCAAAATAATCGACAAAATGAACATAATTTTGCAACTCTGTCGTTCAGATTCCAATTGTAATATTTTCTGTCTTTGACAAAATCGCTTTCATTGCGATCGAAAGAAATTTGGCGCAGCAAATGAAAAAAAATTAAGCGGACCAGCTTCATGCGATGATCGGGTTATGAAGTACAGGCTATGCTGAGGGAGAAAGAGTGGATATACAAAAAAAATCACTGATAGAACCAGTGAAAAGAAAAAAATCTGATGCAGTCCAACGATTAACCTAAACACCTAAAAAACTCCTCCGACAATTTCACCAGATTCTAGAGTACGTGGATAGAGTTCATTGAGGAACGCAAACATCTTCTAGATCAGGGGTTCTCAACGTCTCAAGCATGGTGACCCATTATAGAACAAGCAATCGGGCCGTAACCCCGAACTATAAAATAATATACAAACACATTCCATTCAACTCTTATGAAATCTTCAGATTCTGTTCAAAATGAATTGGCGACCCCGAGGTTGGTAACCAGTGCAGTCTAGACACTCAGATTGAACTAAAACACTCACCGTCCCAGCGAATGAATCTCAGGAATCCATCTAATCCCACAAGAAGTGCCGAGTCCCCAAGCTCCCAAAAGACGGTGTGTCGCCACTCTGGGCGGGAGCTCTCAGTACATGCAGTGTCTCCAGGTTGGCAGACGTCCTACGAGAGAATTCAGGCTAGTGCACATCGGCTTTGATGTCTCGTTTTGGTCGCGGCAGCGCTTAGGGCGCATTTGTGGCAGGGAATTGCAACCAAAAGAGACACGGACGTGGAGCCATTTCTTTCACGTACACTCCTCCTGTATACCATGAACATTATTAGTATAATCTTGTTTTCGATCTTACAAGATTTGGGAACGACTCCCAAGGAGGAGGTACAGGACAAGGATTTCATTGGGAAAATGTTCCCTGAAGATGAGATGCGGAAGTGACTTCTACCCCCAGGCCCACAGTGCTCCTGAAAGCCCAGTAATGATATTACGCAGTAACGTTGTGACTGTTGCGGACGCAGCTCCCTGTTGTAGAGAATCCGTTGAGGTACGCAGGCCATCCGCTGTAAATGGAATAACGAATGGGGACCGTGTTCTCCGTCCAAGTGTGAGTGAGGTCTGCGCCCTGGCGCTGGGGAAAGACGTCATTTTGAAACATTCAAGTTGCACTTTGTTGTCGTTTTGTTCTGGAATATTTCGTGTGCATTGTTGTAATCGTTGGTGTGGTGTAATCTTGAATGAACTTGTATTTAAATGATCGTATGCATTGCTGTAATCGTCTTTATGGTCTGTAAGTTTAAATGAACTTGTATTCAAATGATCATTGTTGTAATCGTTGGTGTGGTGTGTAATCTTGAATGAACTTGCACATATTCAAACGAAGGAAAATTTCTTGCAATATACATACATTCACACGTTGTGTTTTCCACGATATGCAGTCCACATCTTTCCATTTCCCTTGAAGATAAGGTGCTTGTGCAAATTTGCAATGGCTGCTAAATGAAGTTATGAGCAACAATAACTGAGTGAGTATGAATAAATATTGCATCTAAATCGCTTAACAGAATGGTTGAAAAGGACCCACGAGATTGAGAAGAATGTCTCCCAGAAAGGCGAGAGTCCGGCCTGCTTCTCGCTAGCCAAAGATGCGAGGAGTGGCACATAGGAGTAAATTTCGCATACAGCCCCTCACTTGACTATAATGTTTTGAGATCGTAAGTTAAGGGGACTACAAAAATAGCTTTTTGTTTATCAGAATAATTCAGGACTTTACAGCGCTTTTTCAGGAATTGAGGATGCAAAGCACAAATGAGCAAGTATCTGCCTGATGTACGTAAATGTCTTTTCCTGTACGCTATGGAGATCGAGATGAAGTAGTTGCATGGAGGGAAGTTTTAGGAACAAAACCTTGAGGAAACGTGCACCCAAATATGTTGAATCCGGACTGATCAGGAAGTTTGTATTCACAACACGAAGTTCTCAAGTCAAACTATGTAGTTGCGACTCAAATGTAAGGCTACAAACGTTCACTTTGCTTAAATTGCAAATTCTCTAAAATTCACTTAGCTACGAGTCCTAGTGCTTATGTCGAAAAGAAGATACTGAATATTATACAGGTGTTGTTTTCACGTCTTGCTCGATAATGTTAAATTAAAGAACATCCCACGCATAATCGTACAGTACATCCCCCGTGCTAAAATACACATTTTATTTCGGCAACACTTTTCTAGTGCCTAGAATGATATACAACGCCACAAAAGATGTCCACTACAATTACATCTGTTCATATCAAAGTAAATAAGACTATAGGAACACCACGGACACCGCTCTCATATCTCAGTGAAGTCACAGATTTTTAAAAATTCAAATCTCCTAAGCTTCTCATTAGTCAAGTTCTCCTGACATCTATGTAATCTATACTGTAATAAGAGCCGCGTCCGTCTGTCCGCAGCCAGCCGAAAGTGTGTGATGAGCGTATCTGTGATACGGGCCGTGCGCACTCGGCCTCATCAACTTTCGAGAGATTTAACTTTTTTATTTTACAGCCTTTCTTTCATTTTGCCTTCTTTCTTATTTCAAATAATGGGTGGTGAATTAGTAATAATTAAGCCTAACAGCGAATGAAACACATTGAGGTATGACAATCATGAATGTCAGCGGTGAACAAATGACGATCCAGAGAGCGAATGGTCGAGTGATGTGAAGGATTAATGCAGGAACCTGACAATTTTAGCATCGTATAATACGTGGCCACCCTGCTAGGTTTGTTATGAAGGTAATTTCTACCGCTAAATTTTATCAGCATGGGAAAATTGGAACACGTTCTTTGAGACTAAGGGAAATATAAACTAAAAACGTGCTCAAGAGAACTTTTATAACATGGGATAAAACATTAGCAGTCCTGTCGTCATAGACCACCTTTTTTTCCCTCAATTACCTCATATTCGGCGAGAATTCCCGCTAATGCTGCGAAAATGTGCAGCGCGAATTGTACAAGCCGGAATTCTTTTTCTATTGCGAGAAATGGGAGTTCCCGTTGCCATGTTGATGGTCTATAAATGTCGTGAATGATGTTGGGAATTGAAAAGTGTTCCGTTTACGTTTGAAAGACTATTTGATTTAAAAGTACTTTATTTAGAGAGATAAAATGTATTCTAAGCTCTCATCAAGTACTTAAAACGGATTTCTTACCAAAAGAAGTTAGAGTGTCCAATACCTGTCCTTGACGCATGACTGCGATTCTTTATTTATAGGATTCGGATCCCTGTTAGATTGAATGCTAATGAATTTCCATAACCATCAGAGTCATAACGTTTCTAATGTTATGCAAATTATAAAAACTTGCTCCAGAGACGAAGCTGCAAAAGGAACTACGTGCAACAGTCCACCAGTCTTGCATTTCAAAGATCCACAGCAATGAGCGTGTTCAACGAGAAGGTCTAACTACATACAATCCCTAACAAAGTACGAAGTCACACCATTTTGATAAATGCTCACCAGCCCACACAAAGCTAAACTATTTCATTTTCGCTCTCAAAGGGCACCCTTACGCGATTATTTCTAAATTTAGCGATCATATTGAAGCAGGACAAAGCCAGAGCTCCCTCGGTCTCGCTTCTCAGGCTGTAATGAACTCGTTCATCATGCCCGGGAGAGAGCGCTGCTCCTTAGCGCGGTCGCTCTGCTTTTATGAGACCCTAACTGTTTATCTACCTGTGCTGCATTAAAAAATCGTTAAGGAAACAAAATTTCTTAGTGGATCTAATGAAAAGCTCGGGGCAACACTTAATCTACTTCAAGGGGATGCGGAGCTACCATTCGTTATGGCAAAAGATTGGAAGGCCAACGCCAGAAAATACGCAGAAGGCAGCAGAGCGTTCGTCATTCGTTCTGATGTGGAGCCAAAAGTTCCCCAAGTCTTGCTTGTCATTTATCTTCGACCATCAGTCATCAGGGGAAGCTCTTCCGTCGTGAATAGAAATGTTTTGAGGGCCTCGATTAAAAAAAAACACTTATCGTTCTTCGTTCAGTTTGAATACAGCGCAAAAACTGCACGCTGAGCTGCAAAACGTCCAATTAACGTGGCGCTTTACAGCGTTAAATGATCGCCGACGAGAAAATTCTGAGGTGGAAATTTGCAGTGGACATTCTAATTTGTTCTAACCTCTTTTCAATGTTATCAAACGATACATGATATGTTCTTACAGTTGGGTGCATAAATAAATTTCGAAATCTATGGTAAACAATAGAAGAAATCTTCAAACGACGACAGTTATTAAACAGTTTTGAATTACACGAGCTAAAATATTTTTCTTTAACCTGAGCAATTGCACTCCTAGACTTTATTACAAATTACGATTCTTAGACATGTTGATAATTTTGTGGAACATATATATATATTTTTGTCTAAATCTTACAAACATTTTTTCTCCTGTTTTAGCACTGATGATGGAATTTTATTAATTCTGAAACGTATGCAATAAATGTAATGTTCGTTTTTACTCTGGTTCTTTTTTTTATTTAATTTAGTCTGTAGCATCCACTCTCTCTGAACATCACAGTATAGAAATTGAACTCTGAAGAACCAACTAGCTTGCAATAACCTACTTTGTTCCACTCATTGTACCCGCCCAAAAACAGCGTCCAAATATCGTGAGGGAACCCAAGAAAAGGAGCTCCGAAGCGTTCATTAAATTCCCTCTGCCGTCGACCATTTAATCGAGAATTTTGGAAGACAAAGCTCGGACTCGTGAACTTTAATCAGTATATTGTGGTCGTAATGACCTGAGTTTTTGCGGACGCCAGCCCCCCGCCGTGTGGTTTTGTAGCAACATCATCGAAAAGTCCGCCTCTCGGCCCGCAGGCTGTTCGTTTTTCATGCTTTACGATGACGAATCGCTCAAGAAAACGATAATCAGCGTCCGAAAGCAGATGGATTGCTGGTGCAGCCGCCACACAAAGAACGCCGGAATTAAGTTTAGTAATAATGTATAGACTGGCGACTGAGTTACCTCCCGTTGAGCGGTGATGAAGAGCTTTTCCTTAACTGAAAATGAAAACAAAACGCGAGTTTGGGCCGCAGAAAGCATAAATTATCCATTGTGCTATCGGCTCGTCTCCAGCCTCTCAGTGCTGCACGTCTACACCATTAACAGCATCATTGCAAATGCGAAACAAAGTTTGATCGTAGTTTAGTTTCATTCCATAGATTTACACGGACCAATTTTATTAAAAAATAATCACACGTGCAGCGATTTTCGCCTTGCCTACCATTTCAAGAATCAGACGCATTAATAACACTCATCTACAATTCAATTGTACGGACCAGTTCACTGTGGGATAAAATGCTCAAATGAACCACACATTATTTTAACAAACAATGTCTTTACAGAAGAAAATGTGCCACCAGCCTAAAAATTGAGCTACTTACAAGAAATTTCGAAGTTATCGGTTTGATTAAACACAGTCAAAAAGATCGTTAAGATGAATAAGAAGATCGTTAACATAAATTGTTTTCTTACAAAAATATCCCTGAGACACTTCACAAATCATCGTTGTTTTCAGGGAAAGGATGCGATGCAGTTCAAGATCTATTAAATTAATAACCAAGATGGAACTATCAACAAGTCTAGGAGGAAGGTATTTTGATCAGGCATTGTGCACAGCCTAGAAGCGAGTAAAAGATTCAATCTAAAAAAGACTGAAGAACTCTCATACTTTGAAAGCATCGATCATCACAAATGCAGCGCAGGCGGTGAGGTAATGATAACAAACGAGTACATCAACGTGGAACTTGCACAGTACAACGTGGAACTTGCACAGTACAACGTGGAACTTGCGCAGTACAACGTGGAACTTGCACAGTACAACGTGGAACTTGCACAGTACAACGTGGAACTTGCACAGTACAACGTGGAACTTGCACTGTACAACGTGGAATTTGCACTGTACAACGTGGAACTTGCACAGTACAACGTGGAACTTGCACTGTACAACGTGGAACTTGCACAGTACAACGTGGAACTTGCACAGTTCAACGTGGAACTTGCACTGTACAACGTGGAACTTGCACAGTACAACGTGGAACTTGCACAGTACAACGTGGAACTTGCACAGTTGGAGCTGGAGTAGGATGTGACGACTGTTCAAGAGTGACGATAAAAAATTGATGGTTAATTCAACATTTTTACTGTCGATGAAAATAATCTGTAATATGTCGATGAAGGTTTTCCGTAATTTGTTCAAAGCATTTTGGATTACGTTGATGAAAGTATTATTTATTATGTTGATGGAGGTCTTCCGTATTATGTTGATGGAGGTATTCTGTATTATGTTCATGGAGGTATTCTGTATTATGTTCATGGAGGTATTCTGTATTATGTTCATAGAGGTATTCTGTATTATGTTGATGGAGGTATTCTGCATTATGTTGATGGAGGTATTCTGTATTATGTTCATGGAGGTATTCTGTATTATGTTCATGGAGGTATTCTGTATTATGTTCATAGAGGTATTCTGTATTATGTTGATGGAAGTATTCTGCATTATGTTGATGGAGGTATTCTGTATTATGTTCATGGAGGTATTCTGTTTCATGTTCATAGAGGTATTCTGTTTTATGTTGATGGAAGTATTCTGCATCATGTTGATGGAGGTATTCTGTATAATGTTCATGGAGGTATTCTGTATCATGTTCATAGAGGTATTCTGTTTTATGTTGATGGAGGTATTCTGCATTATGTTGATGGAGGTATTCTGCACTATGTTGATGGAGGTATTCTGCATTATGTTGATGGAAGTATTCTGTATTATGTTGATGGAGGTATTCTGCATTATGTTGATGGAGGTATTCTGTATTATGTTGATGGAGGTATTCTGTATTATGTTGATGGAGGTATTCTGTATTATGTTGATGGAGGTATTCTGTATTATGTTGATGGAGGTATTCTGTATTATGTTGATGGAGGCATTCTGCATTATGTTGATGGAGGTATTCTGCATTATGTTGATGGAGGTATTCTGTATTATGTTGATGGAGGTATTCTGTATTATGTTGATGGAGGTATTCTTTATTATTTTGTTGATTGAGGTATTCTGTATTATGTTGATGGAGGAATTCAGTATAATTTTGTTGATGGAGGTATTCTGTATTATGTTGATGGAGGTATTCCGTACTATGTTGATGGAGGTATTCTGTTCTATGTTGATGGAGGCTTTCTGTATTATGTAGTTGGAGGTATTCTTTATTATTTTGTTGATGGAGGTATGCTGTATTATGTTGATGGATTTATGTGTACAAAATCCATGAGTGTCAAGAATCTCGACCCTTCTCCATTTAGAGAAGATCTTCAAGGTGCGTTGGAACGATTGGAAGATGCAGTTTCTAGTTTTTCAATGTTTTGACTGACAAAGCTGATTATTAAAGTTAGATGACAGTTATCATTAAAATTAGGTTACATTAATGCAAAATTCAATAAATTACGAAAATGCTCTGAAAAAAGAATCATTCGTTTTCACACACGTCTTTTCACTCCCAATCTTAACAAGCGAATGAGAGGTGGAAATCTACAGTACATCCATTTCAGATTCCCGTGAAAGCAAAAGTAAAGGGAGCATATAAATTTTTGTACATCAAGCTATTGAGGACATGAGCGAGGAAGTTTTGAGCACTCCCCAAATCATGCAACAAATCCTAGTTTTGCCTCAACTCGCAAAGCAGAAAAAAATTCTACCCACTTGTCTCCCAGGATGAATGTTGTGTTCAGAGCATTGTGGAATGTTCACTAATCTTCACACAAACGCGGCGTCTTGTAAAGTTTAAGGTGCAGACACTTTCATTCATGCAATAAACTGCAAAAAATATTGAATGAGTTGAGAACGCGTACACAGGCTTATTAAGTGAGTGGGCGGTGCGATTTTCTCGAAAAATGCAGTGTCCGAACTGAGTTATTGAATGCGAAAACAAGAAACGATGATAAAGGCAAGAGAGTCGACACCCGTGAGGCAGAAGTTACACGCCCTCTGGCCTGTCGTAAACACAAGTCCTAATTCCATAATTTAGCCCGTACGCGCCCAAGCACACTTGTTTACCATGTTAAATACTACGGCGCTCTCCTGGGTGCTGCGCCTCGCGAGGGCCTGGTAATGAAGCTCCCAGTGCCCTGAGTTTGCACGTTATCTCGCAGAAAGTATCCCCATCAAAACTTAGCGTAACTCTCTTAAGTCGAACGCAGAGCAAAAGTTAAGTCACTCACTTAGTCATTGCGGGACTAGCACTCGAGATCTCATGTTCCTCGAGCTGCTCTGCAGGCCGACGGACTTATGCAAACTGTCGCGTGGAAGCATTTCCAGTAGCGGACTTTTTCACCTTGGCTTGCGGAATAGAGCCATAGGGAAGGCATGGAATTCAGGCCTTGATTAAATAAGCGACATAATTACTGCGGCTCAGAGCGAGACAAAACTTAAGAAATTAGTTCATTCAACTTCTGGACATCACTCTAGTTTAAATCGTTATCGACATTTACTGCTCAGTGTAAGTTGATGAAGATTTCCTATGAAATTGATAAGCAACAGTCAAGTCCTCTGAAATTACGTGTAGTCCAAATTTACATTGCAAGATGATAACGATAATAATTTATCGAGAGAGTAAGTTCACAGAATTCTGTTGTGCTCTGGATAACGCCAGCGAGTTCATTAGCTCGAGACGAGGTCTTGGAGTTGGAGCAATGAAGGCAGTGTGGCTCCCTCACCGTTTCCTGGTGCATTACCCTATCCATTATACATCGCTTGCCGCGCACTTCTTGCATTGCTCAAATTACCTTCTAACAGCCTCAATTTGTCTACAGCGGCAACCGAATCCGGTTCCGGCTGAAACCTAATTTTGTGGCGTCGTAGAACGTAAACAAGGCCAATATCGGTCGAGGTGTCGGGTTGCTCAGGAGGCTAAGAGCTGCTCCTTTGCAGCTCACGTTGAGGAAGCGCTGCCCTCTACACCAGGGGTTCTCAAAGTGGGGTCCGCGGACCCCCAGGGGTCCGTGGCACTTTGACAGGGGGTCCGCAAGATTTAACGAATTTAACAGTGGATGCATATATATATGCAAAAAAAAAAGTTTTTTTTCTGAGGGGAACACATCTGAGTGGGTCCTCAGCTTATTTTCTGCAATAAAAGTAGTCCTTGCTTGAAAAAAGTTTGAGAACTCCTGCTCTACACAACCTGCTGCGTTTGAGTACGAATAATGCGACGTTAGTGAGTTCGGTAATGAAGTGCGACGTGACCCACCGGTGGTCACTGAGGGGATTTTCATAGTGCTGCTGACCGACCAGCAGCAGTCACTAATTAAATTTCAAAAATCCTGTATGGAAACTAAATGAAGACACGATCTATTTAATGTTTGTTACTTTCAAAATTTATCTCTAAATTTAACTCTAATTTTGGTTGAATATTGAACCTCAGTTTAACCCGCCGTAAGAAGAAGCGGGAGAGGGAGGTCTGCAATGTACGGGCAACATTCTAACTGAGGGACTTCACTTTGTATTGTGATGCCTTATGTCCTCATTTCATTGTATAAAATCATTTAAGTTTGTTCGATGGAAATTAAAAAACAATATGCTATTTTAATTTTACTTCATATTATGACTTATTGAGAACAGTCTTATCCAAAACTACAGTTAGTTATAAACATTAAATTGCAATCGAATGCTTTTCAGAGACCAAGAAACACGGAGAAAACAAGTTTTCCTTCATTTGTACCAGAATGAAGGTATTTCAAGCGATTTAATACAGCCTGCGTTGGGTTTTAAGTACAAAAATCATATTGCTCATCATAGAGAAATATTTTTTGGTTCAAAATAGAAATGCACTTTCTTATATACAATTTTCTTGAACATTTTGCTAGCAAATAGTAGTACAGAGACAGGTCAACAAGTTTTGAAGCAAGTTTCATCACCTTTTCTAAAAACAATGGTTATTCTCGCAATACTGAGAGAGTTCGAGTTCATGTCTGGGAAAAGCGACTGGTGAGCGATACTGGAAATGTGCAGTGCTATTGTATGAACTATAACTTTAATTACCTTAGCCTAGAACGTTTTTAATCCAGTTGATTTGTTTTCCAAGTTTCACTCAGTCATATCGGAGGAACCAGTAGACGTAAAGAAAACAAAGTTGTGTTCGCAGACAGGATCCATGTATTCTTAGTGGTCAGTAGATTCACTAAGAATAACACTGGTGATTATTTTCAAAAATGTTTTTAAAACACACCTGCAATGTCATTTTTCTTGTGAAATTTTGAAGTACCCTGAACAATGAGCTCAATTGTTTCACAGTACCATTATGCGGTTTATAAAAATAATTAAGCTGTTTATGAAAGAATTTTCGAACAATTTTGAAAATTGCAAACCTTTAACTGGATCGTGCCTTCATTTAACTTCGATTAAGTATTTGGGAAAATTGAGTTTGTGGCTAATGGTCGGTGAGTAGCATTATGAAAATTGCCTCCGTGTATCACGGGTGGCTCACATGGCGGCTAACGAGTTAAATAAAAGTTGAAGTTTGAACTTCAGTTTTACTGGCCTTAGTCTAAGTGTCAAGGCCTTCTACCCCCTACCCACCTCACCAAAAAAATCCTCTGCCTTATCGAGCGGTTCTCCACAGCTACATCGGGTCCGATTGTCTGATCACGTCCGCTGCACTCCCGTAATTGCAGGGCTACGTCGGTCATTGCATGTACGCCAATCTTTCAGAGACAACATTCTCAGGCAGAGAGGCCGGCATTTTTTTATCATTATGGTTGAACGCTCTTTGTTCATTGATTTCAGTCTCAAATTAGGTTGCTTTAGGTCATACACCTGTGTCATTTTCCTGGCCATTTGAGCTTGAATGTTCCTTGCCACTCAATGGTGCATTCTAAGTTACGATGTTTTCTGTTATTGCATCTTTCATCATAAACATTCGATTTCACATTATTTTACTGCAGGTAGAATTTCCTGAAACTCCAACTTCAGGTAGAATTCCTGAACTCTAAGGTAGAATTTCCTGAAACTCTAACCTTCAATAAAACGAAAACCGTGAAGAGGGGCATGTTGTTTCAGTGCTCCAGAAACCGCCTAATTCATAAATTAATTAAAGTGTATTATGTTTCATTCCCATTAATCTACCCTGAAAAGAATTTCTCCTGAAAGTGATTAACTACCTGCCTCGATGCAGAGTTATATTTTAGCGCCGCTGTTACACAAACGGCGACCACACTCGAGTTAACATTTAAATCCCGAAAGGCCGAATTAAATGTAAAGTGAAAAACCGAATTAAATACAACTGTGGCAAAAATTTTCCTTGAGGTATTAAAGCGCAACAATAATTAATATACTCGCTCCTCGGGTGAATATGAACCGTTGATTTTTTTGCATTCACAACTCATTTGTTAGGTTCTTATGGCCATGTAATACGCTGAAATGTCATGAAAATCTTGAAAATCAAATCAAAATGTTCTACAGTTGAAATACTCGAGAAAAAAAGTCTGTTTCATCGTGCGATACGACGTGCTTGCAAGCGTGTTATTAACAAAAAATACATCGAGGGATCGCTTCATTTTGGCAAAACGGCAGGCGAGTTTAAAATCTACGCACGAAGCTTGAAATGTTACGCGGGGCCTCCCTAATTTTTAGGCAAGAAAAGCTCCTGCACCTGAGGCATTTTAAAGCGCACGCGTGATACAGAGTCCAATTTCTCACTTCATTTGCTTTGCTGCCGTAAATGGAAAGGTTACAAGACCGCAGATTTTATTTGGCAGAATATTCCCCTAAGAAACGTTGCTTGTTTACATGCTGTTCTTGTGGCAGCGGAGCAGGAATTCTTGCGGAAACATTGAAGCCAGAGTCTTGAATAGAAAACAAAAAAGACAAAATACATTTCAAAAACATGGGAGATGTACGCACCGCAAAAAACACAACGCCTTTCAATAGCGGGAATTCCATCACCGGGTAATCAGAGGCAATTTTGAGGGAGAAGAAGACGGGAAACCAAAGCTGGTTTAGTTGTGTGGCAGTTTCGAAACACAAGTGAAGGTTCAGGTTCTTGACTCTCCTCGCGGTTGAATTATTGCAAGCCCGCAGGGAAATTCTGATTCCAGTTCTAAATTTTCTGATTCGTGAAGTTTCGAAACACAGTCGAAGGTTCAGGTTCTTCCCACTAAAACCTCGATATTCGAGTTCTAAAGATCCTGATTCGTCAAGTTTCGAAACACAGTTGAAGGTTTAGGTTCTTCGTACTCCTAGCAAGGGAATTGCAAGCCCGCAAAGAAACCTCGAGATTCCAGTTCTAAAGACCCTGATACGTCAACAAAAGGTGGCATAGCGGCTTCCGCTGTAACGCTCACTGCTGGCCCTCCGGCCTGAAATTCTAAGCTTAGGCGGCCACACGCGATAGGAATGCTGATGTCGGTCCCTCCTGTTCAGCATGGAACCTTCCGAGCCCACCGGCCTGCTTGCGCCAGGTGTGAGCCTCTCAATTCCGGCAGCCCTTTCCAGAAAATCTTCGGTCAGCCTTTATTTTTCCAGCACGAGTTTTCAAGTCGGACCTATGGTTTAGAAAGCAGTTTCGGAGCGCGGACTGGTCATTTTTGACTGTTGTTTTGGATGGAACTCAAGCATTTTTCTACTGTATTCAAGGGGCTGATACACACTGTGTGTATATGTATTTATATTTAGGAATGAAAATATGAATAATAAAATATAAATATATATATATACATACGAAAATAGTAAAAGTTTCGTACGAAAATAGTAGTAGTTTCGTTATAAAATAGTAGTTTTAGTACGAAAATTCTAATTTCAACCACGTTAATTATACGTTTATCCACGTTGTTGACGAAAATTTACATTCCTAAATTCGTATTTTTTTAATTTGAAATTTTTCTTGGTACAATGTGTATTTTTAAAAATTCGAAGCGCGCATGCGCTAGACGGTCCACTCGCGTACAAACACGTGAGCAAAAAGCTCCGAACAGACCTTGCTCAATTTCAAATCTGGATATTTTTGGATAATTAATCCATGACATGCTGCAACGCAAAGCTCAAAAGTTGTAGCAGCAAAAATTCAAAACACAGGATACGAATACATGTCGACGAAAATAAAAAATACAAATGACCATTAGATACAACGCCAGAAACAGGGCTAGTCGTCAATCACACAGGATCCGAGATTGAAATTGTTTCTCTAGAGTTCCCGTCCAACAGCAGCCTCGAAGTTCTCTTTCAGTTCTGCACTTCCTCTTCTTTTGCCAATCCCCGACCCACAGCAAGTGTTTAAAGTGTGTGAACGAGTTCGAATTCTAGTTTTGAACTTCAAAAATCAAAATTTTACCAGTATCAGTGAAAACAATGTTCGTTAATGTAAAATATTACAACTACAAAATTTTACAAATATTGACTTTCACGCACCTCGAGTTGACATCCACGCACCTCGAGTTGACATTCAAGTTTTCCGAGTTGACATTCACGCACCTCGAGTTGACATTCACGCACCTCGAGTTGACATTGACGAGCCTCGAATTGACATTCACGCACCTCGAGTTGACATTCACGCACCTCGAGTTGACATTCACGCACCTCGAGTTGACATTGACGAGCCTCGAATTGACATTCACGCAACTCGAGTCGACATTCACGTGCCTCGAGTTGACATTCATGTTTTTCGAGTTGACATTCACGCACCTCGAGTTGACATTGACGAGCCTCGAATTGACATTCACGCAACTCGAGTTGACATTCACGCACCTCGAGTTGACATCCACGCACCTCGAGTTGACATCCACGCACCTCGAGTTGACATTCACGCACCTCGAGTTGACATTCACGTGCCTGCAGTGACGAAGAGGAGCCCACGCGAGGCGTACAAATGCAGCCGCTCACTAAGTTTAGAGAATATTCACCATCATTTCAGAGCAGCTCTCTGAAAAAAACGCTCAAAAGTTGCAGTGCTGAAATTTTCACTCATGAAGGAAAATATTTGTTGAACGATTTGGTATTTGTAACACGTTTCATGGTGACAAGCTGCTGAAATTGCTTAGTGAGGTCCTATAATTAAGAACAGACTTTCATAACCTTAAAGAAACGTAAAACTCGAAAAACGTTGAGTCAAATTCATCCATTTCATTTTGAAAATTAAAATTTTTCTCCAACGCAGTCATTGTGGAACAGGCCGACATACTTCAATAATCTTAAAGAAACGTCAAGTAGGTACGAAAAACTTTGAGCGAAATTTATCCATTTCACTTTGAAAATTGAAATTTTTCTCCAACGCAGTCACTGTGGAGCAGGCAGTCGCTCCCATACGGGGATACGTAAATTAAACGAGTTAATCAAGCGAACAAATGACCAGGAACGACCAACATTTGAACGGAGCAGCGAAATTAATGAGCTGCGGAGCCCCCACGCTTTTATCGGCCACTTATGTCGTCAGCAACGAAGCCTGAAATACTGCAGCAACTGTCGTTGATTGATCCTACATCGCCTCTGCTCAGCCAACCCTAATAAATTATTGGCGCTGTTGATCTCTGTGAATTAATTAACCTGATTGGCAAGTGTGATGAGTTTGGTCCCCTGTTCATTTGAATTCAAGAGCAGGTGCTTCCATATGGTGGCTTCTGGCCAGGTGGACGCAGGCAAGCTGATTATTATGTTATCGTTCAGGTAAGATGTTAAACTGATTAACAGGGAGGATTATACACCAGTTCAGCGATCTTTGGAGGGGTACTTTCTGTTTGAGTTATGCTTATGAGATCTACATGTACATGTCTGCATCAAATAATTACGTAAATGAGAGCAATGCTTGCTGTTGCAGGGGTACTTCTTTTAGAGTTGTGAGACCTGTACTTATCTGCATCGAATAATTGCGCAAAAAAATAACAAATGAAATGTTTGACTGATGTATGCTTGATCACTAGCCGTATCTTGTTTATCTTATATTGCACTGATTTAAGAACGCTACGTTTCATCAGCGTTATAGAAAGAAATGTGAAAGATTTGAAAAGAAATTATACATCCACGCCCATTAAATTGAACAGGATGTTTCCAGTGTTTGCTGGCAGAAAGAATTATAACAACAATAAACTAAAAATGAAATCGACTTCCTACTGACACAAGCTCGACGGCATTTGTTTTGCCATAGCCTAATTACACACAATGATAAGAGGATCATGCGCAATGGTTTTCATTGTTTATTACGAATTTGACGTCGTGAAATTTCCTCAAAGACAGAGGCTGGGTTCCCTTTATTTCCATCATTCACCATAACATGGAAACCCTCGTGCGAAAATACAGAACTAATATTCTGATATTTCTGTCACAAACTAAAGGCTCCTCATCAAATACAGGTAGATATTTCCCTCAATTTCAATAAGTTTCAATCATTCGTATGTCAGAATTCGTTCCTGCAAAAGTGTTTTGACGGCCTTTTCATCGAGAAATAAACATTTCATCGAATCGAAACAAGCTAAGCCGATTCCAGGAGCTTATTTAAATGATTAAGTCAGACGAACAATGAGTGCTATGAGTGCATTTGCTGATACTTATGACAATGGTTCATAACTGATCTTTGAAGCTGATCACAAGCATTGAATGATTGTGATGTGAACATATTGAAACCCAATGCGCACATTCTACACGCTCTCAAAACTAACAATCTGATTTGTCTATAAACAGTAGCAAAAATGACTACTTCAAATGATACAGGGCTGAAAAGTGTAGTAAATACTTGGATTAGTTCACAAATACGACTACAACACGTTCTTTGCACATTAAAATTTCACATCGGCTTTGTCAGACAATGTTCAGAAAAACCTTCTGTGCATCATTGGATATAAAAGCCAGTAACGAAACACATTAACTCGAACTGAACTCATAAAATAGCCTCCATTTGCATGAACAAACGATCTTTTAAAATTCACACGCATAAAGAATATTGGGAACAATTGCAGGCGACAAAACAATAGATAACTAGGCGCTACAGGCAAATTATGAGAGAGGAATGACAAGTATGAGGCAGGACGCTCTCCGGTCCCGCATTTATCACAGGAGGAAGATTGCAGGAGTTGCTAGATGGCGCACGTTAGTGTCTTGTGAAGAGTTATTACTCCCCATGAGATATGGATAATTCTCAAGTGTTTGTAGGAGCTGCAAGCAATAAACGCTACGACCTCCAATAGCTGTCGACGGTAGAGATGTTTAATGTACCTATCACGACGGCAATATCCGAACACGATATAGTTATGGACTTGTAATGTAGGTGCATTGTCCTTACGCTTGTGTTTGGCGTTCACGAGTTCCTGTGTTCCTTGTGACCTACCTGTAGTTCGAGGGAAGATTTGGCCGTGGAAATTCGTTCACCTAAAATATGCGTGGCTTTGGAATCATCACAGCCTGCTATTCGAATCTTCGACGCATCGGGGATTTTGAGGCACGGCAAATTTCGGTGAAATTTCAGTTCAAAAGTGCGAATGATTTCAAGCCCCTTATGTATGTACTCTTTGGATTAAAATTCCGTAAACTCTTTTAAATTACATTTTTATTGCCAAATTTAGTTTTCAACGAAGACTTGATGAACGACGAATGAGAAAAACGATAAATTAGAAAATGTAGTTTTTCAAAGTTGTATTAGTAAGAACCTCGAGAGTATTTAGAAAATAGAGCACAGAATACTCGCAGTAGAAAACAACAAGAATATCGGAGTTGTCTAAAACTGGTATTTGCTATTACCATTTGATGAAAAAAGTCTTTAAATTGTAGATCAGGTTAAACGCAAGCGATCAAAGAACCGATAAATCGATGGACAGGAGCCAGCACACGCGCCAACACTTATTGAAAGCCTTCCCCAGCAGAAACTTGCGCTGCGTTGTGAGGGATGCTGGCCCCTAGAGGGGTTGAATAATGAAAACGTTCAAGAGTTGATGTAGAATGGATGTTAAATTTGGCGACGTCCACTTTGGACGTCGTTGTTTTAAGTTAAGACGTCCTGAAGTTCCGTTGTAAAGCGTTGTATTAAGTTCTGATGTATTCACATCCAATATTCGAATTTGATGAAAATGTTCCTGAGTTACGCGTTATTTAGGTTCTGATGTATTCGCATCCAATTGCCAATTGTTCAGGAGTCCAATTAATTTTTCAGGAGTTTATGCAGAATAGAGACTGACTTTGGCGACGTCCACTTTTGTGGCTCTTGATCTGGTTGAAAGCGATGTTTTGAGTGTAATTTAAATTTCAGTTTCTTTGTGTAATGATTTATTACAGATGAATAAATAGCGGAGTGATGATGAGAATCTGAGGTTTTCATAATTACTTATATATAAAGATTTCATAATAATTAAAAGTTGCCCAAGCCACACGCCACTCGACACCAGGCCACACGCCACTCGACACCAGGCCACACGCCACTCGACACCAGCCCACACCTGTCGCTCTAAAATGAAAGAGGTGAAAAAATACCAGCACCCATCGAATTAAACAAAGCGATACCAAACAGTGTGCACAGCAACTTAATATCGATTTACAAAGTAAAAAATAGGGAAACGCAACAGATACTCAGTTGAAAAAACGTAGCGGTGAAAGTGATATTAAGTGAAAGAGCTAAGGTAACATGAACTGAATCAACTGAACGAATTATGTTTAAAAAATCAGCCAAATGAAAAATTTGCTCCAAATGAAAAAGTTGTTCCAAATGAAAAGTTGTTCCAAATGAAAAAGTTGCCCCAAATGAAAAAGTAGTTCCAAATGAAAAATTTGTTCCAAATGAAAAAGTTGCTCCAAATGAAAAGGCTGCTCCAAATGAAAATATTGTTCCACACTTTTTCTGCTTCTTCTTGTCTGCGAATGACGGTCTCAAATTTGCCACACATCAATAACAACTAATTTCCGAATCAGAGCTCAATCAAGTTGCTACATGTTTGCAGATAACCAAGGCTTCAACCTATCATGAAAAATTAGTTATTGGTTCTTTTTCGCTATCTAAATGATGTTTCCTTGATATGCTGCTCTACTAGACGGCTTCTTCTCGCTAATGAGCTTCTGTTCACAGAATATATGAAGCTCGAGGAACGAAATCATGAAGGTTACAAAGTATCTTGTTTATTTGCTTTAGAGAACAGCATTGTTACGTTACAAGATGAACGACCAACTCCATTAGTGTTAATAGATTCTCTCGTAGGAATAACAAATGAATGGCAACGCATCGATCATCTTTTTCATACCACAACAGCGAAAATTGCTGTGAAAAATAACGGTGGCGGTCGACTAATTTGTTTTATGAGGGACCGGAGAGCATGAGAACAGTATTTTCTGGATAAAAGATCACGCAGGGACAAATTGGACAACCCGAACAAACGAAGGTTTTATTTAGGAATACAAAGGCGGTAATAAGAGGTCGAGGCTTGCGAGCTATATTGGCCCGTAATTTTCCAGTCTGGAGCAGCTCTACAACACCCGAGTGCGATGAGGTGAGCTGGAGGAAAAACATCGATTGGAAAACCTAGGCACAACAGAGACCAATGCAGCCAAAAAGATGCTTGAAAATTAGCCGTCAAATCGATGGACTCGGAGCAATGAGAGTGATGAATTGGAAGAGCCTAAATGAAATTGTATAAGCAATGAGTGTGATGTTTCGAGCACTGAGTAAAATGAGCTACTTTTCTGAACCTAGTAGGACAGTACTGATAACGACTTCAAAATAGCTCCTCGGAAAAACTACAAAAACAAGCTCAACGCTGTTCCAAAGACAAGAAGCTGCAGAAATTGGGCTTTCGAGTTGAATTTTTAAAATACTAGTGTAATCAATCGGAAAAAATAATATTGTGGCGCTACCAACTTTGGAATGTTATTAATTGATGAACTTCCAAAAGATTTCTAAAGCAAAATTATCAAAAATTTGGCGAGGACATGTTTTTTACAAGTCAGCGCTGATCTCATCATTTAACGGAAACATGTGCGGGACAGATGCATTTCTCTTCTTTTAATCATTAATGCTATTAACTGTATATATGTATCAAATTAGGTTGTATGATTCGACATAGCTTTAAAATGAAGGTAATAGCGAAGCCTATTGATTTAAAAGACATTTTTGTTAAAAAACGAACGTTTCGACCCTAAGGTCATCATCAGCGGATGTCTGAAAAATGCACGGAAAAAATAAACATTTATGAATTGAAGAAAAACTACACAAAAAAAATAAAATTACCCGTAAAATGTTAAACTGAAGCTAGTTTTAAGGGGTGGGACGATTGCATATCGTTTAGATCGGGTTTTAAGCGGCTAATGAAGAGGGATTCGATAATACGTAAATCAGTGTCTGAGTTAGCAGAACTTAAGATGGAAAAGTTTTGCTGCAGAACTAGAGAATTACAATGATCTGAATGAATTCGTATGGCTGAGTGAGGTGGCTTGCTTAGTGGATTACCGGTTCTGAAACTCCTACCAATATGCCCTTAAAAATAGCTTCAGTTGCACATTTTACAGGTAATTTTATTTTTTTTGTGTATTTTTCTTCAATTCATAAATGTGTATTTTTTTCGTGCATTTTTCAGACATCCGCTGATGATGACCTTAGGGTCGAAACTTTCGTTTTTTAACAAAAATGTCTTTTAAATCAATGGTCTTCGCTATTACCTTCATTTTATAACTGTATATATGTACGTACGTAGGCAGTTGTGGGATATGTCACATCACACGTTACCGATACTTAGGTTGTGTAAAGAAGAAAAGGAGCTTATCCAGAGAAGCCCCACCACTGAAGCAACACACAAGTTCACCCACTTGTAACTTTCGAAATAATGCACCAATCGACTTTAAATTACTCTCAAACGAGAGAGTGATTTAATCTTTCGTTTGAGAGTAATTCGAAGTCGATAGGCGCATTATATCGAAAGTTACAAGTGGGTGAACTTGTGTGTTACGACGGCGTGCGAGTTAAATGGGTATATCCAGAGATTTACGTAGTTTGCAGAAAACCGTTTCCGTACTGTCTAAGGCACGCAAAACTTTCCTGTGAGCCACTGAAGCCTGTTTCCTTCAGATCATTTTAATTTAAATATCAATCGTAAACCACTGAAGCCTGTTTACTTCAGATCATTTTAAAGCAAATATTGTTCTCACTGCATTTTCCACTTTGAAAACTTTCTCGCGAGCCACCGAAGCCTGTTCCTCTGAAGTACTCCTCGCCCTCGCAGAACGTCGCGAGCTGAGCGGCATTTCCCGAGGGACGTAACTCCAAGTCCACGACACCCGCCACAGGCACAGCCATTATTTTCAGGTGACGCAATTCTCCGTACCACAGTACTGGCCGGTAGTGCCACACTCTGCCTTGGTACAACAGCGAGGGTGAGACTAGGGTACCTTTCCATCACTCGGCTATGCACTAGGTGTGTTGAAAACATGTGTAGAAAATTAATAATTTAAAAAAATGAGGTGACAAATGACTTGCTGTTCGTGCAACAGAATGGGTGAGACAAGGGCTCCCTTCCATCACTCTGCCATGCATCAGGTGTGTGGAAACCAAGATTAAAAAATGAATAATTTCAAAGAATGATGCGGCACATGGTGTGAAAGTTGCAAAGGATGCCTGTTGATTTCCTCATCTCTGGTGTAATAGGAAGTTTGAAGTTGTACTTGAATCTATGATATTCGATTCAAGTTATCTGCTCTTTCCTTAAATCAAATATGTTTACATTACCTATTAAGAGCACTTCATTACATACAAATTCATTTCCCGCTGCAGATTCAATCTAAAAACAAACATTGGAAACAACTGTGATGCTTATTTTATCTTTTAACAAAACCAAAATTGACGGTGAAGTTAAGAGGGTCCGGAAATTATTGTGGCATGGGATCGGCTGATGCAAAACTCATTAAAGAAGAGCAACAAGTTGAGACCACAGCTCTCAGGTGCTTGGCTATAATATGTTCATTTTAGTTAATTTTTTTTATAACATAGCACAGTAAGTTAGCAGGAAGACGAGAACGTTAAATGATACAGTTAGAATCACAGCTTTTCCCGAAATTAAGAAAAAATGCGATGCGAATCGTTTAAATTCGTTTTTCCACATTAGTCACAATGTTCAAATAAGACGCCATTGAAAAGGTTTCTAAGCGAATGGCAACATAGCCAGAAAAAGTTGAAACTGCTACACACATAAATATATTTCAACGTTTGCAAGTACAAATATCAGTTACACAATCGTAAATCGTTACAGAGTTGAAAGCTTTTCAAGTACAATATTCGGCAGATATTCAGTGCACCACTTCTATCATTCATTAGCAAAATAATCACTTTCATTGCTTCAAATCGACAAAGCGACTCAATATTATTCTCCCGGAGTGTCATTTAACAAACTGACAGCTTTACTTCGACTTACCGTTCTTCATAGAATGTTCCTTCAGACAACTCATGAGGCAACCCATCATAGACTGCATGAATGTCATCACTATTCCCTCAAAACAACGATGAAAATCGTTGCATTCTGATGATGCAGTGCATAAAAATCGTGATCGAAGACACCCTGCAGTGTGTGCGTGTGTGTGTGTGTTGTGAGTGTGTGTGAGTGGGTGTGTGTGCACGTTGAGGAGCAGTCTATTCTCGTGTCGAGCTAAGTTCTCATTTTTAATTTCAGGTTTTGATGTCGGTTCAGATCGTGCGAGGGTTCGTCTCACTTCAGTGTTGTTATTTCAGTGGCAAATTATATAAGATTTCTTGTGAACGAAGTGCGACGATTGTGTATATACTAGTGTACACGCCCGGCAAAAATGACGGGATTCTATATTCTATACTAGAAAAGCGACTTATTATAGTGCACTTGCACAGCGAAAATGAGTGTATTAACTTACCGGTGAACTGAAACCAAGATCGCCAGGGCTAATTTCTTCCTATCTGGTCTTAAGAGCGTGACATGCAACAGATAAATATTTAAACACACGACGGTCCGTTTCTATGTAAACACGTCCCCACGTGAGGCCTCACACGTCCACAAGTGTAGGTCTCACACGTCTGTACGTGATGCAGAAAAAATAACTCTGAGAGGATGAATTAAAGAATTTTCTTCGTTTCCGCACAGTCTCTTTTGGGCTAGCTTGTAATTCACGAGTGAAATGAAGACAAATACTGAATACCTGTCATTTTTCTCAATTGATCTCAAGTTTTTCGCATCGGAAATAAAAACATTATTGAAAATTTTATTGACTCACGCGAACTCTTTTCGAGCATATCGTTATTTGATTTTGAACTCGGAGCTACAGTTGGTTACAAATTTGAAATTCTGAACTTCTAAGCAGATGTCTAATATTCATGAATTTTCCCTCGAGCTACGACGTAAAGTTAATTTAATGAAATATTCCAGCAGGAACATGAAGCGCAAGGTTGTCATATGAACTTAACTGAATTTTGGCGGCACGGCTCGTTGCTTTCGCCTGCGGCTTCTGGTGTTGTTGAGTTACGAGAGCGTTGGTCTGTAAATTTGATGTGAAAGGAGCATGTTTTCATTCACATGAAATGAAACTCGGCAAAAGAATAATAACTGTTAGCAAAGGGATACATGGAAAACGAGCGTCTCTTATCATGCTAAGAGTACAGTAAATGAAGCTCACCGATTTTAAGTATTTCATGAAAAGATCCTCACCGCTTTAGGAATACACTCACCGACTTGAGTATTTCATGGGAAGAGACTCGCGCAAAAAAAATTTGTCGAGATGAATTTCAGCCGTTGCAAGCATTTCCATTTAGTTTGAGATGATGTTTTTTCTCAACATGACGAGCTTGAAGTGCGTTAGTGGGGATAATCAGATACGTTTCCAAGATTGTGTACATCTTGGTCGAGGATTTCAAAAATGAGAAAGGTTTCACAAACTTTCACGCTCATATTTGATCCATCAAAAATCAATTACAAATTTTAAAGGAAGAGGTTATAAAATTGAAATAGCGGTAGTGGTTTTCATTAATGTAAGCACACGGTGCAAACTGCGCGGACGAATAATGTGACCAATTCAAGGAACTTATCGCACATGGACAGCTCTGTGAGCTCGTTAAATAAAACGACCCTAACGGAAACGGTGATTCAAGTGTTATCACGCAATAATTTTCCCTTAAACTTCTTACGAACCTGCTCATACTTTATTCTCCCCTGAACAACTTTCCTAATTTCGTTGGGGCGAGGTTTTTTGCTCATCGTGCATCGACAAGTTTGCTCATAAAGCGGACAAGTTTTTCGGGAAACCCCAAGTCCGCTTGTCGAGCGTTGCCCAAGTTGTCATACAAGCAGCGAAATCTGGCCGTCACTGGGTCCTTATGAAGCCGTTCCCAGAACTTGTACCCACGTGCTGAATAACATATTCCCGAGCGCAAAAGTGCGCCCGAGTGGAAACCACACAAACAACAATATGAAATAAAACTTTCTCCAGGCTTTATTCAAATCAGGACGGCCAAGACTGCTCCGAAATATTGAAGTTCTCTAAATAGATGCGTGAAATGTGTAGTGACTAGCGTGAAAAAATGGATGAATCGCTGAGTAACGGATGGTTGAAATCTTAAATCATGGAGGTCAAATGATCGACGGGAATTAGCGATTCAGGTAAAAATAATTATTATTCCTAACAAGGTAAATATAATCTTCGCTAGATTTGAAATGATTTTTTTTGTAAATTATAGATGCATTATGCCGAAAATGTTTAAAAATTTCTTTGAATAGATCAGGGAACAAGGAAGCATCCTCTCTCCTGTGAGATTATTTATCAAAAAGATATGTTCTGTCACGCGATGGAGAAACTGAAAAATGTATCGTGATCGTTTTTTGAATAAACATATGAAGTTTGTTAATTGCCAAGAGGTTTGATAATGTTTTTTTTGACGCTACCTCGTTCAGTCCGTCCTCGCAGAGCACCCAAATTCTCGCCTCTAATTTCTTCTCTGAGCCCAGAGTACAACAATGCTATTTGATCCTCATGTGTGAAAACACGCTAGGAACTTGTCACGCTAAAACTAGTTGTTAATGCTGTAGGAAGGAAAACCTTACGTCTGGGTTTTCAAGGATGTAAAACCTTACGTCTGGGTCCTCGATGAAGTAAAACCTTACGTCTGGGTCCTCGATGAAGTAAAACCTCACGTCTGGTTCCTCAAGGAAGTAAAACCTTAAGTCTGGGTCCTCAAGGAAGTAAAACTTACGTCTGGGTCCTCGAGGAATTTGATGAAATGAGGCAAACAAATTCCAGCCACTCAGAACTGAAAGTAAGTAGTGACCAGTGGTTGTTTAGAAAAAGTGTTGTCAAATATCTTCACTGATGAGTTTATTACATAACTGATGAGAAAACTGAAATCTTCAACGGGGAGTTTCAAATAGCGATAAAAATTTGAGCGTCATGAAGGAAGGAATATAACCTGAGATAAAAGTTAATTGCAAAGCAATTTCAATAAGAAACTTAAGGTGCAAATTCATGTCGTTGCAGGGAAACTGCCAAAATGAAGTGGAGATAATTTGTGATCAAAGTACATATTAGAGCACCCAAGTAAAATCCTTCAGTAACTTACGACTTTCAAAAATCAAAAATCGTCAGAAAATTTTTTTTTGCACACACGAACTGTGGTTCGTGTGTGCAACACACGAACCACACAGAGGTTCCACCATTTTGCACACAGAGGTGGAAAATTGCGCGCAATATTTTGTGATGCTACCTGAAAAGCATTACAAAACAGAATTCTGGAAGCTTCCTAAATTCAATCTGTGAGCTTACGGTAGTAAAATTCGAATGTACAATCCTCGAATTGTGTCCAGAATTACCTTGCTGAAAAAGAGCGCACGACTTTTTTGTGTTTGTGTCTTCCCAAGTGTGAAATTTATTCATAGAGTTTGGTCAAGATCTTTTCACAACTCTAGCGCAGTGTACGCTGCGAGCGCACTGCTACTTTGCGACGCAAAAAAAGGAAACTTCGCTAAAACTTTGTAAACACGCGATAGGCTCGAGACAAGAAACTTCTGGATCTTTTGTTGCAAGTTTCCTTCCAGGGTGGGTTTTGCTGCCTTAATATTTAGCTCCTCTAGCTCAAAATCGTTTTAAAATCAACAGCTCGCTTGCTGCATTAATATTTTCCTACCTGAAAAATAAGTACAGATCGACGGTTTGATCCTTTCGTTTCTTTTTCTTGGTCTAAATGAATTTTTTTAAGCGAAATCTGAAAAAAGACCCATAATAGAGTTCATTGGAACGGAAAAAATCACTCATAAATAAAGAGGGTCTCACAATTTCGAGTGTCAAATTTTTGTACAAGTTTTTCGAAAACTAGACTTAAAAAAATTTTTCAAAGGAAATATCATGAGCTATATTTGAGTTATTCATTGTTAAGACAATACTGAGCCGACAGAAAATGTCGTGTAACATTAGTTTGATATTACGTTTCTTAGCCTCACCATCGTTTTATTCCGCTCAAAATACCGTTTTAACTTCAGAAGGCGATGTTTTTCAAGGATATCACCAAGTATGCACTGTTTCTCTCTGCATACCTTTAGGGTAAAGCCTCTAAATTCATTTTAGTTCTCGTGAAGCTGCCGCTGAAGTTTATTTTGGATCGCAGTCTCTCCATTATTCAGGCAGCATCGAGCTTCACAAGGCTAAAGTTAGCATATTTCCACGATGCCCAGGAACCGGAGGGAACACGACAGAGATCGGGACGCCAGCTTTCTATTCGGCAAAATGCGCATCTCCAACATGGGGAGAAATCCTAGGGTTGTTCCTTCGTAGGATGCACTAGCGGCATTCTGTATGTCTATTCTTTTTGAGAGAAATGTATTCTGTATGTCCTGTTTGTGTGAATAATATGTTCTGTATATCCTGTTCGTGGCAGGAATATATTCTGTTTGTCCTGCTTGTGGGAGAAATATATTCTGTATTTCCTGTTCGTGTGAGAAATATACTTTGTATTTCCTGTTTGTGTGAGAAATATCTTGGCAGCCCCGTACGTAAATATCACTTCGGTAGCAGGAATACAACGGTAGAGTCTAAAGAACTCATCGGGGGCCAGAATATTTGATCGACGGGAAGATCCCTGACGGGAAGATCCCTGAAATGTCAAGAATTCTGCATTGATACCCCAAAATATTTTCCTGGTATGAGAGAATAGCAGAGCATGATAAAGATGCACAGGGCATTGTTGCTAGGAAGAGGATAAATGAGTGAAAGACATGGATGGATTTTCTAATAAAACTCACGAAAGAGTGAGCTAGAACAAAGCGGACATTGGTGCGCTCTGCCAAACTAATAGAAAAACGTTAACGGACATTTCAGTTTTGACGTGTAATTTCAGTCTGGACGTATCGACAGCTCGTTTTTATTTATTTCATTACGGCAAGAAGTGAAGAAAGCAACAAAATAACCTTGCTCGCTTACGATATACCATCTTTGAGTTGAAATTTTGATTCCTCATGAGAGTTAGTACGGACTTCTTCACTGGGTAGTGTTGTCGTACTGCGGGTCGTGAGAAAAAGCCGCACAAATTTAAAACTCTGAGGTTAAAGACGTGTGCAAAAATGTGGTGATAGTTTTTGTTCTATAAATAATAGGTATTCAATTTCACTTCATGCGTATAAATGTGGTGATAATTTTTGTTGGCGATAAGTTGTGGGGATGTTATTTCTCTTTGAACAAACACGGTCCACTTTCGAAGACCCGATTTCATGCTTGTGATATCCACTTCTAGCCTCAGAATCGAAAAGCCTCGCAGTTTTACATCAACGCAACAAGACTGAGCGGAAAATCGGCGTTACACATCGGCAAAGGTTCATTTGCAAAGGACTTTTTTGTGCTGCATTCTGAGTTCAGGTGGGCCTGACAACGAGATCTGCAGCAGCTACCGTGTGTCGCCTCTCGAAGTAAGTCCGTTTCAAGTTTCATCAGTGTCAATAAAAACCATTTGCTTCTTCTCTTTATGGGAGTACTTCTCCTATTCCTGACTTTCTACGTAAGTTGCAGGAGCAATACGAAACTTTCGCCGACTTTGTTCATAATGCTTCTTTCGAAGCTGTTTTTCTCCTGTTCAAACTGTCTTCAGAAATGGCAAAAACGTATGTACGAAGACGTAAAATTTGCAAGTGTCGACTTTGTTCTTTCTGAGCAGTTCAATAAACGGCAGCTGCACTTGCAACTCCGCGTCGTGAAAGAAATCCGCTAAAACGTGTGACGAATGCACTGACGTCATTCCGATCGCTTGTAACAGTGTTATTATCTAATTTTAATAAGAGAGCCACTTCGGTTAAGTTGGCAGCTGCTCAATTTAGAATCGTTCAGTCGTACTCTATATTATTTTTGGTCTTAAACGCATTGATTGAGAGAGCCGCAGCTACTGCAAGTTAGCGTATGTTGTACAAATTATATATTGAGTAAATAATTTATTTATTTTTCGAGAGCCGCGCAATGAACACGACTGGCTTATAAACCACTTCACAACATGGAGTAAATTCAGCGCTTGGTACATTAGGTACAGATTGAGAACTTGGAATGTGCTCTTCAAGTAATATGGGGAGCTGTGGCCGGAAAACCCCAGCTCTGAATACCCAGAGCTGATGTTATCCAGAGATCTGGGTCTTCACCTGATGTTACCCAGAGCTCTGAGTCATCAGCTCTGAAGACCCAGAGGGCACCGGTCGTTTGCTCCACTCAGACAGCTCAGTTATTGCAACTCTGCTCTATTTTTCAAACACGCCACCCGGCGGTCAGAGAATGACGAGTCTACGCACATTGAGTAGATGTATGAGATATATAACAGGGTCATTTTCCGCACGATGACCCTCACTTTCTTGGATAGTAGAAGTTTAGCGTGAACATTCTGTTGTGAAACCATGAGTCACGAGTAAGAGTACGATAAAATAGGATATATAGAATATCGTGTGTAAATAACTTTAATTGGTGACCATCATTTCAGGAAATTTTTTAGGACGCTTTGTGTAACTGTTCGCTGTAATTATGAACACATATACAATTGTTCAGTTGTCATAAGAAATTGGAATGATATTAATTCCTTTATCAAATGATAATTACGGAACTACGAGAAATTCGTGGCTCCACTCAGAAAAATTGCAACATACAATGTGATGGCATGACAACAACGCGTAACATACTTTCAAAAGTTAGAAATAAGAAGCTATTAAAATAAATGTCAATAGTTGACATGAATAAAACTTTGTTCTCTAGTTGGCGCTATTCAGTCACAAGCAAGAAGCTGATAGCAAGGAGATAAAATGCATGTAATGCTCTGAGGCCTGACGCAATGTAAAATTAAAATTACAGCCTGGTGGCTGCTGCAATAGTGGCCTGCTGCAATAGCGGCCTGCTGCAACTATAATGACCTTTCGTGCGTGTGTATGATTTGGCATCATTTTATATTACAGCTAACTCAAATTGCATCGTTCAGCCACCATTTTAATG